>JANHFX010021422.1:0-85123 GCA_027560015.1 Chloroceryle amazona | reverse complement strand
CATTTCTTGATGTCTATGTCATTCCTTCCCTTTATTTTTGTTGTAGTTGTTTGCACTTCTGTTTTCATTTGCATAATGCAATTTGAAGATGATTTTAATATATCAAACTCTTAGACCAAATGCATATTTTTTAAAAAGTCCTTAATCAAATTTTTAAAAACTGAAGAACTTCAGATGCAAAATATAATTTGTTTAACACTGCAGCAGTTATACCGAGATTAAATTGTTCCTTTCTTAGAAGTGTCAGTCCCTGAAAATTCTCCTACTAATACTTTTCTTTGCAACCATGACATTTAGAATGGTCTTAGACTCTCTCTTGCTATGTTTTGCTAATCAAATGCAGAAGTGGATAAATGTTCAACTCCTCACTTCACTTTGAGTCTACTTAATGCTAATTAAAAAGAATCATGACAAATGGAGGATTAGTTCTTGTGCCAGATTGGGGATTATTAGTCTTTAAAAGAAATAGTTTAGAAAGGTTCACTCTTTAATAAATCTGTGACATACTGAAGTGCCTCAGCCCATATGATACTGATTACAGTATAAGTGTTTCTTTAAGATGGCAAACATCTTCCTGTTAAGAATCCTGGATTTACAGAATCAGCCAATAACCATTCTAGCATTTTGTTTTAAACTTTGAAAAATTGATAGGGGGAATTCCGTGTTGGATGTTCTTCATGGGCAAACACTGCGGCTCTTGTTGCAGCACTGAAAGTTTTGTCTTTTCCTTTTGATTCTTTTCCTTATCAGGCTTGTTCTTAAAAATCCTACTGTTGTGATGCAAAAAAACCAACATAAATCTCAGACTTTTTTTTTTTTAATCTTTATTGATGTAATTGTTACAGCTGTTTTAGACTGCTTTGAAGATCGCAATATGATTTCAAATCCTGTAGTTAAAAGTAAGTTTCTCATGAATATTCTTAGTGGACTTGAAATTAATGATTGAAAACATTTGTACACTGCATTTTGCAGGTTTTTTTTATATCTTGCAATACGTCCCCTGAAAATGAACTTATATTTCAAAATGTGAGATTTTTTTCTAAAATAAAAGGCCTGAAACACAATAAAACATATGAAATAGCCTGTTGTCTTCTATAAGCTGAAACTAAGGCAGGCAATAAATTGGATATATGAAATAAATACTAGGTAAATCTTCTGTAGAATTGGTGGGAGGCTGGCATCCTCATCAAAAAACTACTTATTTTTGCTTTACAAAGTGGTTATTAATTTTGGCAGTGATCTCCAAAGTAAAACGTTTTGGTTAATTTGACGGAAATAAAGAAAAAATTGCTGTTGTGTACAAATTGTCATTAGGTACACAACTTTCCTCAGGATGCTTAGTAAGCATACCGAGTGTGAGCCCCAGCTCACTGGAGGAAGGCAGTCGACACAGGGAGCTAGATAGGGGCTCAGGGGCAATATAGATCAGAATAAGAATTATAAGTTTACAGCAGACAGAGTGGCCCATGTCTTACTTTTAGTACAGGGCTTCTCATACGTGTTTTTCTTAAAGCATTAACTACTAGAGTCACTGAATTTCTGATTTTATTGTAGAAAATCCAAACTTTATGATTCAAAGCAAAACTAGAAGTTTAGATGGGAGAGTAGGCTGTGAGTACAGATGAAAGCAACAGTGCTTTGTTTTCATGTCTTATCACTTTAGCCTGTCTTATTACTCTTAGGAATCAGAGAGCTGAATACTTCGTATCTACTGAACACTTAGATATACGTCTCTTGGCAATGCCTTCAGAATATTTGTTATCAATTTACATGATGCAAAAAAGTCAGCAGTTGCTTTAAGTGCCACCTCCCCATCCTTATTGACAGCTTCTCAGCAGTCTTAAAGAGACTTAAAAAAATACTATGGTACATTTTGTTCATCCTCTGAATGTCAGCACTCTTTTGAGTGGCTGATCCTCTTTTTTGTAAACTTAAGAGTTGTCTGTAAATAAACTTATCTCAGAATTTTTGAAGATTTATTTGAGGGTGAAGAGAGTGCAGATCACAGGGCCAGATACTACTTTACCTTTAGTGATAAGGAAGGAGAATAATAAAGGAAGTTTGAAATACTATTTTTCCTTCATATAAAACCAAAAAAAGATGTAATTTTGAAGAGCTCTTGTGGGGTTTGGTGCAGTTTATAACTTTCTGTCAAGTATATATGTTATTCATTTAACTCGTAAGTGCTGTCATCAGAACATGTTAGTTATGTCTAATCCTTTTATCCTCATTATTTGATTGCATTAGATGACATGGTCATTATAGATAAATATCAGTTTATACTTGTGACTAGAAATAGTTGTAGCTTTTCATTAATTAATGTCTTGAGGTTCCAGTGATTTACATTACTTGGGAGCTGTGGTTCAGAAATAAAGCAGCCATGGAGAAAATCTGTTTCCAGACTGTTTTGGAAATCTGACTTGCATGTGAGTGAAGGACTTGCATAGGAAACAACAAAAAAACGGGGGGATTATGTAGACTGTTCCTGTTTGCGGTTGCAAATTAAATTGTCAGATGCATTGATTGCTTTTATTTATTAAACAGATTATTTTCTTTCCCAAGCAGTTCAGTTTTGATCAGTGTCTTGATTGCTTTTTGAAAATAACAATGGAATTTTTAATCCAAAAGCTACAATTTAAAGTAGACAGTCTGTGACCTGCAGAAAAACTTACATCTTCATGATCTGTAATAGCATGATACGCTCCTTGGCTGTGTGTGCTGTTATCCCCACTTTCCCTTCTTTCATATTTTGGGCTTAGTGGGTAGGTCACTGGGCTATGTATAAAATCAGCCTTGGGTAGCAAGTGGTGTTCCCATCACAGCAAGGCTGTTGACCTGCTTTATGAAATGCCTTGAGACCTCCTCAAAAAATGCGATAGAGAGCAATGGGTTTGGGGTTTTGTTTGGTTTCAGTTTCCTTGTTTAGTAATAATAGCAGTATGATAAGCACATGGGATTATTCTTTCTATATTTAAAAAGATAATTTTAACTACACTGTTATCTTTATTTTAAAAACTCAAAAATAAAATAAACAGTGTCTGTTATTGTTACAGTGATAAATGAGGTCAGCAGCTAAAATTTCCAGAGTCAGTTATGGCTTTTAGCCAGATGTCTCCCAGTAGAAGTAGAACAATGAATGTAACTTCACAGGTTGCAGTTTGACAAAGCAGCAGTGGAAAACAGAATGACTGTGGGTAAACCCACCACGCTGCGTGTGTCCTAATTTGTCTCCTGATTGTTCTGACGAATTTTCTTTCTGCTTGTGCCTTGTGTTTAAGCAAACTAATGACATATTTTTTTCCTCGCTTGAGTCATTTTCACTGACTTTTCATCAAATGTGTGTTTGTGGGGGAAGTGAAAGGGATGAACTCAAAGGAAAGAATAAACCTACATTTAGTGTTGAAATTTTTCTAGCTGTACTGGTTTGGTAGGTTGAACTAGTTTACTTTAAATGCTACGCTCTCCTCTTCTTCCAGAAGCAATTCATTTGTTCAAATGATGATCAAAGAACAAGAAATTATTTTAGAGAATAGTTATGTTTAAAATACAGTAAAAATACAAGAACTTTTTTGGGGGTATAGGTGAATGTGATTTTAGGAAGGTACATCATGAAAAAACTGAATTGACAGCTATCTTAAATTCAAAAATTAAAATCATTTAAGGTTTTGTTGAAGAGTTGTCCATTGCCATGCTGTCAGGGCTTCTGTAGGGTGAGAGCCAACTGTATAACCTCTTCATAGGATATGAAACGGAATGAGAACTATGAGGGGAAGAAGTGGGATTTTGTTTCTGGAAAAGTGTGGGGTTTTGTGTCTCATGGAAGAATGGCCTCTGGGTGTGTATGTACACACGGACACATGGTGCACACCAGACCATCTGTCTTCTTGTGTCTGACTACAGCGGTTGTGATCACCCAGGAGAACAGGCGTTCTAGGCGAGGCAGGAGGTTGATGGTGTTTATACTTTGAGGCATGTTATGCTGGAATTTGGTTTTACTTTAATGCTGTTAGATTCCTGATCTGATGCCTTAAGGGCTGCCTGAGGTGTACTGCTGTTTGCTCCAAACTCTGTCAGACTGCTGGGAAGACATCCATTGTTTTGAATTACACCTCAAGTGTGTCTTGATGCACAACTCCTACAGGTCTGAAAACTGCTTTTAGAGAACTGTAACCAACTTCAGAAACTGGAATATTGGATCAAAGTACAGAATAATCAACTCTTTAAACTCTGCGTACCTTTTCTCCTGGTGGTCTGTAACAACTTTTATGAAGTTCGAAGTTTAAATACAATATAGTTTTTATATTGTTTATGTTGAAATACATTTTCCAGCCACATATCGAAGTACTGCTGTTCTGCCATTGAAATGGCTTTTTTGTATTCCTGCTACATCGGAGAGCCTGTTTTGTGCTCCAGGAATAATGAGACTTGTTTATGGAATTGGTGTGTATTCAACATTAATTAAAGGTGGCATTCCCCACTCCAACAAGAATCTTTCAAACATGGCTGAAAGCCAGATTTATACAGTGGCAACCAAGACACATGTGTGGGATTCTCTGAGACTCAGTCACCATCTCTCCTCTATAGTCATGGATCTTGTGAATGACAAGGTGGGGGTCTTTGGAATGGCTGAAGATTAGCATCCCCTGCTGTTTTGTAATTATCAGAATCTGGACAGTCATTTATTTGAATGAAATAATGCATACAGTTTGTGCCTCCAAAGAAAAGCATACATAATGTGATTGTAAGAAGGGGTTTTCAATCTCTCAGTGGGATGTCATAGGGTATGTTTATAAACTTCAACCTAGCAGTGGCTCTGCAGTGGAATTCCACTGGTATTGAGACAATAATTTGCACAGTCAAATTGCTTTCTTTACAAAAACCCAGGGAATTATGAGACCTTAATCCTTTATTAATGTCAACCCATAGGCAGCAAGAAAGCGTAAGATTGCCATTCGAAAAGCCCAGGGGAAAAATCTTGAGGCCATCCGAGAGCTGAATGAGTATCTGGAACAGTGAGTGTCTTACAAGAATACGGATTGTGTTTTGCTATTCTGATAAATCTTTTTAATTAAAATGGAATTTGCATTTGATTTACGCTCTTGCTTCCATGCTGGTCATTTACAGAATCCCGTGCACATTCTTTCTTTTTTGTCTTTTTTTCTCCTCTCTTGTCTTCTCTATACAGATTTGTTGGAGACCAAGAAGCTTGGCATGAACTTGCAGAACTTTACATCAATGAACATGAGTAAGTTGTTTGCTAAGTCCACATAAAAACTGTTAAATTGAAACCCACTCTGTGCAAGTCAAAGACCTCAGAGACTTCTTTGAAGGACTAGTGTTAGAAAGTATGCTGTCTCTTTTCCAATATAACAAGCATTGACAGGAAATAATTACAAGCCTTATTTGACTACCAAAAGCTTTAAAAAGGCATTTGATTTTTAAAACAGAAGCTGTTCACTTAATTAGCTGTATGTTTCAGTCATTTTTGTAAATATAACATCTTTTTTAAAAAGTAGTTTGAGTGTAGCTGGGAATGGCAATTACTTCCCATAAATTTTCATTGAAGTGAAGTTTTTACTGGTTATAGATTTTAATTTCTTTACTTCTAAAATCAGTTGATCACAGCAACTGATGCTCCAATTTTCTTTCAGCCTACCTCTGCAAGAACTTTTAATAACCTTTAAAAAAAAGAAAAAAAAATCCTAAAGCATGGATCCAGAGTTAGAGGAATCTGGTCGCCTGGGTACAAAACCCAGTGCAATCAAGAATGCTTAATGTTTTAGTCCAACTTGCTTATTGGATATTAAATGTTTTTGTTAGCTTTTTTTTATTGCTGTAGTGACAGGAGGAAATCCCAATGTGAGAGGATTAGCTCAAAGCCTTAGTGCAAGTTTTCTAATATCACAGCATTAATTCTAACCTCCACCCAAAGGCGTATCTTTTTTTTCCCCCCTGCTTTAATTCTTCAGCCCAGCCTGAATTATATCACATTGTTTCCTTCCTTCCTTCCTTTCTAAAGAGTAGTAAAAGAATCAAATTCTCAAGGAAGAAATAGCCATTCTCACTGTGCTGAAAAAATTATTCCCCCATCACCTCTCCTTCTAACCCATTCTCAAATAAAAGAATTATTAAACTCTTTCAAATGCTGACTTAAGGAATAATCTAGAATTTTGATATCCAGATTTCCATTTGGTTTGGGAAAACCACCAGACACTTTTCCAAGAAAACAGCTTTTTTTTTTTCTTTTTTTTTCTTTTCTAATGGTTAGAAATGTATTTAAGCTTGTCAGATCTGTCAGTACAGAAGTGAATGATAGAGTGGTGTAAACATACATATTCCATTACTGGTTGTTTGGGGGTTTTTGCTATAATCTTTATTACAATATTGTGTAATAAAACCTGAGAAATACAAGCAAAAGCAATTTCTTTGTCCTGGGTCTGTAATTCAAGTAAAAATAATATGTAGAACTTTCTCCTTCATTGAAAAAATTGACTTTGCTCACTGCAATTTTATAAGCATCATTATTATTTTGATGATTAAATGGGTAAAAATTGGAATCTTGGGCAAAAAGCAACTAAAAGTTAATTTTTTTAAAACAATTCATCAGCTTATTTGTTTTATAAATGGCACAAATTCAGTCTTGTTTATGGAATCACCATCCTGTTACCATTGTTCATATACACCCTTAGATGCGCAAGGTTTACACACTCCCCAGTTCTGTGCTGTGTTCCGTTATGAGGACTGTGCCTCTGCTTTTGGAAAGTGAAGTGGCTATCCTTTTTTCTCCAAATGAGTATTTGACATCCATACGCAACCATCGTAATGTGCGGAGAAAACCACAGTATATTCATTTTAAGAAATGAGGTTTTACAGATTATGTGGTTTAATATCGTCTCATGATTGCTAAATTGCTTTTACTCTGATATTAAATATCTACTCACACTGTCATTATAAACACTGCATCTCTGAATTTTGGAATCCTGTCATGTAAACACTGTGCAACGGTGCTATCATGTGTCTGTAGAAGATGCAAAATCTGCAGGAATCTGTTAGTTGAAAGACCATGAAGCTAAGATTTCAATAATTAAATAAATGTGTATTTTGAGCTTGACTTCTTTCTGAAAGCTTTCATTTAAAGAACAAGTACTAGCCTTACTTTTACAGTGATAAGCTGTTGCCCATTTGGGTTGCTTTGAGGCTATTTTCATACATAGATTTGTACTGCCTGATTTTTAGAACTGCTCGGTATGGTTTTTTGATCTCACTTCTGTGGTTGACCGAGCAGATGAAATTGACTGACAGTGTAAGTGCTCTGGTCTGTAACTTGGTTTGTGAATCCTTGGGTAGCTAAATTTTCCTGTAGAAGAAAATGAACTATTTTGTAGTCTGAGTTAAATGTCCTGTAGTACCTAATGCCTGTTTCTACTCATCACTCCTGTTGATAAGAAATGGCACTTTATTAATATGAAATAAGTATATTAAACACTTTCTATGTATATCTAAACTATTAAATTTTGTACGTTTTTCACTATCTGTAATGTAAAAATAGTAACTTGAGGTTTCAAACATCATTTAAAAATAAACCATTTTTATTAACTGTGAATCACGTGACATTATGGAGGGAAAATTAAGAGTCCTGTTGTTGTGCTGTAAAGAAACTGAAGCAAACAACTGTGTACAGTGTTTGATTTTGTCACTGGTTTTCATATTCCTCAGCTATGCAAAGGCAGCCTTCTGCTTAGAGGAGCTTATGATGACTAATCCACACAACCACTTATATTGTCAGCAGTACGCTGAAGTAAGTATTTTCAGAAAAATCAATTATATTTGAATATATGCCTTGTTTTGATGTTAGTGAAGCAGTGAAAATGGAGTAAAAATGGTTTTAATTTTTCCCTAGGAGTTTTAAGAGAGTACACAGAGAATGTTAACATCAGATAGGACTTAACATGTTAAGAAAACTCTGCTTTCTGACTTAGTGTGAGTAAGCTAAATAGAAGCGTTAAGGGCAGGAATTACTGACAATAAAAACTTCTTTTAAATGAGCTATTCTCATTTCTCATGTTTATGAAGTTTTCAAATTAAGTGCATGAGAAGTTAAGCTTTTCCGCGACAATGCTGCCTAGGAGGTTATGATACATTGCTTGGTTTTGTGGAGCCAGATCTTGGAATCCACATAGGAGATTTGCCTGAAAGAGCACTGGGGGGAGAGAGCACCCTTAGAAGTTTTAGCTCAAGGTTTTTAGCCACTTGCACTCTTTTTTTCAGATGTATATTTTTTTTTTTTCCTAAATTGTACTGTTAACTGCTCAGATTGGATTTAATTTGTTTAATTTCAAAGTCTAAATGGCTTTCTGGTGGAAAGACGACGAAGAATTTGTTCTAGTATTTGTCTCTCTTTTTGTCGATCTAATAGCAGGAAAAGTTAATAGAAAAGCAATGGAGTAATCTTCTGAACTTTGTGTGTTATTTTTCAGTTGGATAGATACGTGTTGTGTGCGGTGTAATGCTGTCCTGAAGGAGTATAGAGTTAGTGTGGATTTATAGTGGTCAGAATTTGTCTTTTAAAGTTCGTGTTACTTTTCATAAGAGACTGTCCCAAAGTTTTAAGTATGTATAAGTGCAAAATAATGTCTCTTTATTCTTCTATCAATAAATTAATTAATTTAATGATGGCTTTATCTTTTCTCCTATAGTTAAATACTTCAAAATTTGTTTATTGAAAAGAGCTTGGATTTCTCCCAAGCCAGTATTTGGCCTTTGGTAGGACTCTCCTGGTTTGAAATACCATGTGAAACAAGCATGAAGTGAAATGACATAGTCTCTTTGCTTCAAGAGTGAATGCCTGAGGTACAGATAATGTGCAAGTTTCAGAAATTTCTAATTTTTACAGGTTAAATACACTCAAGGGGGGCTTGAAAACCTTGAGCTATCAAGAAAGTATTTTGCACAAGCACTAAAGCTTAACAACAGAAATATGAGAGCTTTGTTTGGACTTTACATGGTAAGCATGATTATATATTTTCCATGTTATCATTTTGAGTATGTTTTTATGCATGTATGTTACCCTTTACCATTTGATCTTTTGTGGGGTTTGTTTGTTGTTTTGGTTTGGTTTGGTTTGGTTTGGTTTGGTTTGGTTTGGTTTGGTTTGGTTTTGGTTTGTTTGTTGTTGGGTTTATTTTGTTGTTTTTTTGTTATTGTTGTTTAACTTAATAGCTCAGATTATTAGCACTGCTTTATAATACTGAGTATGCACAATTCTGTGCCAGTAAATGGATGGGGCCAGTCTATTTTCAGTGGTGCCAGTGATAGGACAAGGGGCAACAGGCACAAACTGCAACCCAGGAGGTTCCATCTGAACAGGAGAAAAAAATTCTTTACTGTGAGGGTGACAGAGCACTGGAACAGGCTGCCTGGAGGGCTTGTGGAGTCTCCTCTGGAGACTTTCAAAACCCACCTGAATGCATTCCTGTGCAACCTGCTCTAGGTGAGCCTGCTTTAGCAAGGGGTTGGGCTAGATGATCTCCAGAGGTTCCTTCCAGCCCCTACCGTTCTGTGATTCTGCTGGCTTGATTGTAGCCATGACCACAGTAACTAGGGTTAGTGTGTGCTGGCACCAGTTCAGTCTGTCCAAATACACTGAGGCCTCTATTGAAGATCTTTTCAGATCTTGGACCTTAGATCTTTTAAAGGATATTTTTAGAGACAAAGCCAGAAAGGTTCCATTTCTTTTATTTTTTTAAAAAATTCAAGGCCTCCTTTTTGTCTCTTGGGATGGGGGTAGTTTACAAAGATGCATCAGGCAGATAACATTGAGGCTTCCTACAAATACCAGGCAACAGGAGCTTCCTTTCAAGGACTTTATTATCACCTTTAAGACTCAAAGAGACTTGGACCTAATCTTCTTAGCCCATCTGCAGAGATTCTTGAGTTGGTGATTTTATGTTCAAGGAGAAAAGACCCGCTCCCTGCTGTTCCTTAGGTCATTAAGTTTTGTAGCAAATTTGTTTATTGGTCTAAACTGATTTATAAGGTGTATGTACACAGAGACTTCTGCATCCATTCTGAAACATGCCTGTGGGTTTATTATGGCCAAGCTTGGCTTGTCCTGTCAGATCTTGCATCCTGCCTGTTACCTTCAGTCTGTAAAGTAGATACAGACCCCATTTTCTGTGATAGTCTGGCTGGCTTGAGTTAATGTGACCCAAGTAACTGAGAAGCTTTTTGGTTTTGCAGTGCCTGATAGTCATATGCATTAACCCTGATTAGAATAATGCTAATTAATTACTGTGAAAAATGCATGGGTTTTTTTCTTTCTTTAGTTTTGATCAGCTGGCTGGTGTCACCTTTCACTGGGTGGCTTCTGCAAGCACAGCTTGCCTGCTTGCTTCTGTAGCTACTCTCTGGCTCCTTATTTCTTTGTAATGGTGTTTCTAGGCTTCAGGATCTGGTTTTGCTGTGTCTGCTCCTTTTGTACTTGACAGACGTGCCCAGTGTTTCTGCTCGCCCAAAGCATGTCTGCAACCCTGGTAGATTCTCCCTAAAGGCTTTCAGTTGTTTCTGCTGAGGAAACTGGTCTGTACTACTTTGAATTCAGGAAACCAGAGAGAATGATGTCTTATTTTAGGAACTCTGACACTGTAGTAGATCACAAATTCGACTCATGCAGTCATGGCTTCAGAGAATGTGTTCCTGAGCTTGTGGCAGCTATTTCTTTGACAATCCCCCTCCTCTCCCATTTCTGGACATTGTTTCAGGGAAATACTTGTAAAAGAATGTTCTTTGAGTTTGGAGTGTAGTATTCCCATAGATGCTTCTATGCTTCTTTTAAAGTCTTTCTTTGGAGGTTCTCCATCGATGGGCAAGAGTAGGGTTCTGTGGTTCTTTGCATTCAAGTGCTTTTGCACTCGGGTGTTTTGGGAGGGAGTAGCAGTGTTTCTTTGTGAAGTGGATTTATTTCTGTAAGTGGAAAAGTCTCTGAGATTAGTTCAGTTCTTAACTAATCTTTTTTTCTTTCTTCAGATGAAGATCGATGTAGGTTATGTGCAGAACTTACCTGCTTTTAAAATGTCTTTTCTAATGCCACAGGGAAAAATGTAATGTATTTAACGGCCGTTTAGATGCACAAGTGATATATTTTATGTCATCTCTGGTAACAAACTGAATCGGGAAAACTAATTCATAACTATCGCTTTATAAAAGCAAATTGGATTAGCTGATCATGTGCAGGTTTGGTTCCTAACTTGGTACATAACTGAACTGAAGCCTACTTCAGCTTTAACTACAACAAACAATTGTATAAAAAGTTTAGTTAATTCTTAATTACCAGTAACTGGTTTTATTTTTTACTGCTATTGCTGTGTGTGGGTCTCTGAGTGCAAAGGTTCTGGGTGCTCTCAGGTTATATTTTATAGTTACACTGGTTTTTATTTTTGTATTCCTAGTCTGCCAGCCATATTGCTTCCAATCCAAAAGCAAGTGCAAAAATGAAAAAAGATAATATGAAATACGCCAGCTGGGCAGCTAACCAAATAAACAGAGCATACCAGGTTAGTACATCATTGCTTTATGATACTCTTAACATTCTCTGCAGTTACTTTTCTTTTGTAAATCTGCATAATTTGCTTATATTTTTTGCCTTCTACTTCTGTTTGATTTTATGGAAGCCCTAATTTAAGTAAGTTTGATATTTTACAGTTATTAACAAGTGTTATTTGCTTATTAGCTTTAAATGGATTTTTTTTCTACTACATTAACTGAATGTACACTAGTGTAATTTTGACCTGCATCTAATTTTGACCTCGGAGATGCAGTTCTACAGCTAAATATTTTAATAAAACTTGGAATGTATTAATTCTTAGATGGACTTGGTCATTTACTTCTGTTTTAATACAATATGAATGAAAATTCTAGAACTTTATTTTCCTTCAGTATATCCTGACCTTTCGAAATCATACTTTATGGTGTACCTAGTAATTATCTTAATATATGTGACTGAAGTTGGTTTTGCGTAGTTCTGTGGATAATGGCTGTTAAATTGTGAGGATGTAGACTTTGTAGGTCATAATCAAAGCTTAACAAAGTCAGCAGGAGTCTTCTCAGCTGCTTGAAAAGTGGTGCCTAAGCACATGTATTCGCTTTGTATTATAAGCCCCTGTATTTTTTCTGTAACTATGAATGGAAACAGGTTTTAGCTCATAGCTTCTGCTGTCTGTGCATCCCAAACATAGTATGTCTATTTGACTAGGGAATGGTGGCATAATAAGATTAAGATGCAGAAATAGGCATCCCTGGTTCTAAATATAATGAAATTATGATCATGACAGTTTGCACTTAGTTAACTCCGAGCCAGATAAACTTGCCTGTTTTTTTGTTGTGGGTATTTTTTGTTTGCCTTTTTTTTGGTTTTTTTTTGTCCTCTTCACATGGCTTTCTGCTAACATCACAATTTATCTTCTAACAAAATATGACTTGCATTGGGAGTGGTGATGGTGTTGGGGGGGTTGCTGGGTGTGTGGGTTTTTTGTTTGTTTGGGTGTTTTTGTCTGGTTGGTTGGTTGGTTTTTGATTTTGTTGTTTTTTCTTTACTGGAAAGTGCACTGTTTTTGTGAAGCTCTTTTCCATCCTACATTAAGCATTTTTGGTTGATGCTTACCAGAACAGATCACATTAACACAACTAACATAGATTTAAAACACGTCTTAACTTCTTTGTGAATTCATACTTTTATGATGTGGTGCATACTTCAGCTGCTCTTCTTAGCTGTTTCGGACATAAAGTAACAAGAACCATATCTGTCTGGAATCGTAGAGCGACTTTAGCTAGACAGAAAATGTAAGTGCTCAAGCTAGGATTTGGCAAGCAAATGACATGACTACCCCCTTCTTCATAGAAATATCACAAGGTGCTCTAATGACTACAGATAGACAGGACTGCCCCAATCCAACCCTATTGAGCTGGTTAGATGACTGCAGAAGGGTTCTGCCACTCCAGTGTGTATGCAGAGATGTAGAACCTCCAGCTGCTACAGTAAATGGTGTTTGGTGATGTAGTAGGTGGCAGTTTCCCCCATGATCAGTTTGATTTGTTGCTCTCTTAGTGTGTTGAGCAGTTGGAAATTGTCATCTCTTGGACCTTAGGATGAAACCCTGGTTCTACTTGTGCCAGTAGAAGCCTTTACTGCATTCCTTCATTTGTGGAGTGTTGTCTAGCCAGGTTTGAAGCTAGATACTTTATATTATCTCTATAAATCCTCCCTGCTGTTCTTGCATTGTCCAAAGCACTTTGTAAAGTGTAATAAGAGCCTTAAGAGCTTGTTGAGTTTGGCATTGACTTGTTTTATTAGTTGGACCTTCTTATACTGTTAAATGTGATTGGTTTTTTTGTTGGGTTTTTTTGGGTGGTTGTTTTTTTTTTCCTTCCTGGTAGTCATGTTTTAGAGAACAAGATACATTTAGAATCCTGACATAGGTGCCTAGACAAATTGTATGGATTTGGGACTTTAAAATACAAAGTTACTTATTCAGAAAGTTACTTTTGAGCGATTTTCTTGCCATGAAATCTTTCCCCATCTTCAGTGTGGATTTGAACTTGAATTACCAGCTGTTTGCTCAGTAATTTTGGAAAACAGCCTTTATTTTTTCAAATTCAGCACTGGCTATCATTGTGGAGTTTTTTTATTTTGTATGTAATTTACTTGAAATATTTTTACTGGTCCTCTTCTTTCAATTTATTCTCTCACTTGAGCAGTTTGCTTTGGCACTTGATTTTTGCTTTTCCTGTGCATTCCTGTAGGAAATCATGGGAACTTCTTCATTTATTGTCACTTAAAGAAAACAATCTTTGAAAAGAAAACCTTAATTTCAACAGTGTTCTTTAGACTGTACAGCATTTTCCTTACAGAAAAGCATGGTGATAAAGAATAGTAGAATTAAATAATTTTCTGAAAAGCAAAGATAGTTAACACTCCATCTGGTTAATATATTTATTTTGATGCTAAATAAGTAACCCTCCATGCTGATTAGTACTTCTCATCTGTGCCTAATCTAGGAGAAATGTAAACTTTTGCAGGAAGACGGAAAGGTTTTGTAGCTAGGTCTGCTGTATGGAGCTGGAATTCCTGGCTTCTAACACGTGCTCTGAAAAAAGAGAAAGGTCGTTATTCTCTAGGCCATTTAAATTTAATTGACTGGCTGAAAAAAGAATAAATCTCTTATTTCAGATGTTAGAGAGGTACTCATTATTCAAGGTATTATGTAATGTCTGTTATTATTATAATCTTAGTTTTGCCTTATCACTGGGAAACTGGATTATTCTCTCTGTGCAGACCCTGTGAAGAACATGTATCTGTTCCGACTGGGGACATGAGTCACAGTTACTTTAACATCGAAACAAAATATGGCTACCTAGAGCTCCTCAATTAGGTAATTGGTTTAGCATGTCCTCTGGTAGAAGCGTTTCAGCAGAGTTTGATTAATGCTCACAAAAATCTTTAAAGTGATCCTACTCGTAGTAATTTTCCAGATACATGCTTCTTGGGTACATTGCTAAATTCTTCTGTGTTAGCAATCCACATTTTATTTATGGTTGGAGAGAGGTGATTTTGTTACAAACCATTTGGGAAACAGAAAATTAAATCATGATTTTAAGAAATGGATTCCGGCTCAATCAGTCAAATTGCTGTGTAATGGCAGAATAGACAAAATAATTGTTCGTCAGGGCAAATTTGAAGTGATTACATTTCCAACTATACCTCTGTTTGTTATGACGCAGAGTTTGGTTTTATTTGTTCAGCTTAAAGTACACGTCAGTATCATGAAGGCAACTACTCTTGAAATTAGCAAGTAACATTTTTTTGAACTAATGTCTTATGTCAGTTTTGCTTTCAGTGTCCCTGAAGTAAAAGAAGTAAAATTCTTGTTACGTTGAAGCTTTCCTCTGTGTGCTTTCTGTATGTCTTGCCAAGTGTGCTTTTTGACAGTACATCCAGGCTTCTGTGCCTTTTATTGAAAACTCAAAATGCTTTGAATTTGAAATAATTTTTCAGTCAAGGATTTTGAGTTCTGTTTTTTCATTTATTTTTTTTTTATTAAAGGATTTGGACTTCCCAAGTGTCTGCTTGAACTATTCTTGTGTAGCGTGAACCAGAAGAGGGTATTCTATTAAGTCCGATCCAAGCAAAAGTTACTTCACTCACCTAGGAGAGTGTAAAGAAATCTGATTTTCCTCTGAAGTTCACTATTGCTGGTCACTATGGGAACTGCATAACCTTAAGAATGGGTTTATATATGCTGCTAGAATCAAAACATGGTACATCAGTTCATCGCAAAAATATGGTGGTTTCAGTATGTCTCTTATCTATAAAGTATTGTCAAAAGAAAAGCTTTTAATTCCCTAACTATTTAATTTGAAATGGCTTTTCATTTACTGTGCCAAAACTACTTTTTTAAGAACTCAGTACAGAATCCCAATGTTCATTTGTAGCCTGGGGGTCAAAAGCAGGTTAACAGGTCTTGCAGCTTGTTGCTAGTGTGATATTACCTGAGCTTGATGACTTAATCTTTCTTAACAGGTCATGAAGAGTTTGCTAAATTAAGTTAATTACAAGAGAGAAGGGACACATTATAAATCAAGGCCTAACTATAGGAGACACCAGTGGTATTTGAAATAAAAAACATTAAATTGAAAATTTATTGAGTGTTTAGGTGTTAACATGTAGGTAGAGAATAGGCTGTTTTACTAGCAGCAAGTTATAGTTACTGCTTCTGTAATTTCTTTACCACCCCTCCCAACCCCAAATGCAAAATGTTTTAATGCAGGTGTATTAAAAATGTTTTGAGAGTTTCATTTGAGTGAAGACCAATCTAGTCAATAAATCCACTATGTTAGATATGGCTGATGAGTGATGGGGGATTTTCAGTATGGTCAGAAAAACCTCTTGAGGTCAGTGTGGGGTGATCAACATCTCCTACCCTTCTACCCCTTTCTTTCCCAAACACTTATATATGTCTTAGGGAATCTAAAGCCATAACTAATATTTATTAAGCTATATCTTTCTTTGTTATCAAGACAGACTTTATTTCAAATGCTTTCTGAAATTGCTGTTGTAATAGTAGGTTGCAATCAAATACAAGGTCATTGCTCACGGTTAATTTGAACCATAAAGTAAAATTACATGATGACTGGATTATTTCATAGTAGATTTTGATAAGTAGAACTTTCTCTGTCTCGCTCTAACAGAAAATAGATTATCTTCAGTAACACATCCAAATCTTACTACTGTTTAAATTATGATTGTAAAAAAATCAAGTCTGAAATAACAATTATGTTAAAGTTTACAGAGCAAATAAAACAGCAGGAAGATCCCTTCAGATAAATGTTAGATTTCAAAGTGGGTTATTTATTAGTGCTGAATACTCAAATTCAGAGCAAATGAGTGAAATTCTGCTGTTCTGTTGTATTTTTCAGTACTTAATAGGAAGAGTGATTATAGCTTGTATTCTAGTAAAAATACTGAGAAACAATAAAGTAGCTGTGCTTTTAGATTTGTAAATAATTTTTGGTACTTAGTGTTCAGATCTGTTATTTGCACAGGATCTGTGCACAGAATTTCTGATACACATCAAATAACAATCCTTTTTTGTTGTTGTTTAGTTTGCAGGTCGCACTAAGAAAGAAACTAAATACTCTTTGAAGGCAGTGGAAGACATGCTGGAGACCTTGCAGATCACTCAGTCTTAGGTTGGCACAGAGATAGTGTATTAAATTCTCCAATTCCATGATCAACCTGTAATGTCCTATGGGTTATGTTATTCTAGTGCTGTTAACAGTTAATTTTGTATTGATTAACATGTTATCTAAAGTAATGTTTTATGCAAAGTAAAATGCCTATTTATTGCTGCTATGACAAATGTGATGAATACCCACTAAAATTAATGACTTATCCACACGGACAGCATAAAGAAATGACACATGCTACACATCAGTCTCCTCAGAGTTTTGTATCTACAGTACCTGCTTCTAAGCCATAATTTGTAGAAATAAATTTCTTAAATGACTTAAAAAAAAAAAAACCACTACAGTGATTTATTGGACTTGGAAATGGAAATTACAAATATACATGTAGATGAAGAACATAAGTTAGAAATTTTTATCTTATTTTCATATTTAAGAATAAAAGCTTGCTCCCCATGTACACTTTCTGGTAAATGTTTACCATGCAGTGAGGAGTGATTATGAATACACTGTATTAGAGAAAAAAAGTTGGTACTAATGGTTTTATTAAGGAGTTGATATCCAGTACTGTAGAAATGGAGAGTACTGACTCATGTACTTTGTATCAGAGCTGCTCTTGTACTGGCTCAAGGCCAAAGACATTCTTCTTCGTGGCTGTGTTGGCAAGTGCTTCCCTGTCCACGGAGTTCTCCAATCAGTACATGCATATGCACTTTTATAATTCCTTCTGAGTGTCCTTTGTTGTACACATGGTCCGTATCATTCATTTCGAACCCATCTGAATGCTGGGCTACGTTGCTGGTCTGTACTCATTTTGTACCCTTGGTATGGCTACCTCTTCAGTGTGGTGTAAGCTGTGGTAGGTTTATCAGCTGCTCTGCAGTAACTGTGTTAACTGCTTGGTGAAGTTGAGGTAGCTTGTTAACTGCCTTGTACGTACTAGAGGATAAAACTTTGTACACCATTAGCATGAAGCATCTAGCACACTGTAATTCTGTGTTGTGTTTGTCTTTAGGTGCTGGTTTATTTACACAGATAATTATTCAAACACTCTAATTCACACATTTTGCAGTTCTGATCATTCTGGATGTTGTTCAAATGTCTACTTTGGCAATTCGGTTTGCACGGCCATCATTTCATTTATTATGGCTTCAGAAAGATTGCATAAGAGCAGCAACATACCCGTAAAAAATTCTAATAAAAATACTGCAATGTCATTTTCATGACTGTTAGCACCATCCAAGCTGAACTGAGTTTCAGATTTTATACTGCCTGCTCTAGATAGATGGCTAGGTTAAAGGCTGTATATTAAGATGTCAGGTTTATGACCCTGGACTTGATTAAATAAAACAAAGCTGGGGTCCTTTGTAAAAACAAAGCAGCAACAAAAAATTACCCTGGGAGTTCAAAGCTTGAAAATGTTTATAACTGAACTGGTTGTTGCAGAAGACTGTGCCTTTAAGAAGCGTTTAAGATCTCATTCCCATTATCCATGAAGTAGTTTGGAGTATGATAGGGTGACAGGATGGGTGCTGTGCCATGAGCATGAATTGTATGTGGACTCTCAACATAATGCAGTACAGTTGAAATACAAACCTCCAAATTCTCTATAGGATTATATTAAATCACCCAGTTCTAACCTGGGGAAATAGTGCAGATCCTTTTATAATAGTAATTCACAAACTGGCCTCAGAACAGTATTGGCAGATAGATTTTGTATGTTTCAGGTGGAAATCCAGGAAAATATCACCAGTGAACCTATGTACTTCTGTTCAGATTTATAGTCTTTCATTGTATGAGTGTGCCATCTAGAGTTTTAGACCCTCATTAGTCTGTCTTTATTTTACCTACATCTCAAATAACTGGGTTGCATTCTAAAATTAAAAATGTTGGGAAGCTGTACTGTAAACAAAAATTACTTATCCGTGCACATTTTACTTCCAAGGTATTCAAAACCAGCAGTGTGCTTTTCTTGTGCAACAGGCATCTATGCTGATGAAATGTCATATGTAATGTTTTATTCAGAAGCAACTTCTAACATAACAATGTCAGCCTTGGGCATGTGGTTTATCAGTTTCTCTGGAAAGAAGTTTGTTCTGTTTCTTGGGTTTTTCTTGTTTTTGGTGATTTGATGTCAGATTGCATCTCATTTGGCTGCTTAGAACATTCTAGTTTTCACTCCTGCATAGCATCTTTTTTAAATTACTACTTAGAACTCTGATTTCTGCTTGGATTTTGGCATAACTCCCACATAGTAGAGCTTACAAACTGACCCAGTAAGTATTTCTGATAAATTTGTATTTACTTCAAAGATAAAATAAATTACTCTCTTGAAAATGCATGGGCATTCTTTGATAGAACTATTGAATTGCAGCAATAGAAATTCAGGGCTTTTTCCTTACTCAAATGAAGAAAAATAATAATTTAAAACTCTTGTGTCTGCAGGGGAAGTAACTCTGCAAAGTGCCCTGCACTCCCAGCAAGGAAAGGGTAGGAAAGGAAAGAGAGAAACTGTGATATAATGTGATCTTTATAAAAGTAATTTTCCAGTTCTAGTAAATGATTTTGTAATGTGTTGCTGACACTATCTTGCATTAAAGAATAGGTTCTCAAAGAATGGGTTATTTAGTTGAGAAATTAACTTCATTATGTTTGGTATTGTACTATGACAGTAAGAAATGCTACCCAAAAATATTATTATCTCCTCTTTCCAAAATGAAAGGCAATGATTTCATGTTGTTTCAATCGACAACAAAAACCTGAGACCTTTGCAATGCCAAACTCTGTAGCAATGACTTGTCTTCATTTTTTGCAGCCATACTTTGATAATAGGCTTGATAGGGAGAGCTTAGTGTTATCTGTTAAGTAAATGTCACTGAAAAGCCAGCAAAATGACTGATTCTGCCTTTGTAATACAAGTTACTGCTGACTTCTTAAAAACCTTTTGTCCAAATGCTATACGGTTCATATTCTGTAGCTGCAAAAAGAACATCTTGTTTAGAATATGTCCCTAAATCTCTTCAGTTCAATGCCCAGAATATCTCGCAGTTGCTATTGGAAACTCTGTTATTAGTCAACGGAGGACTTCCTCTTGGCAGCGCTGTATTTGTGATGGCATCTGTGTTTGCTAGTCACTCCATTTACAGTGGAACTTGTATTTCAGCCAGCTTTAGAAGGGAGGGGAAAAGAAAAGCAAATTAAACTTGACTTACTGGCATGAATTTGTTAGCTTCTTGTTACTTGCACCCTCATCTTCCAAGAACACCAACTGTAGCTGTAGTCAGGTTTGCAATAATAATTCTTCTCCTTGTAACTCAAGAGCTTCCATATATTCAGCTCTAAACTCATTAAAATCTAAACCATACAGATTCCAGTGAAACAATGCTGTGCAGTGTGCACGTACTCTGGTGTGCAGGGAAAGGACAGTTCTCCCACCCTCCCTCAACTTGGTGTCAGAGTGGAGGAGCATTACAACAGTTCTTGGATGTGATTTTGTCTAGAAGACTACTACTGTATGTCTCAAAGTATTGCTTATTATTTGCATTGCGTGGTGCATGAATAGAATTCTATGCATAACTATGGCTTAACTACAGATACTTGAGTCTACAAGGAGAATGAAGTGTTTTAAATGAGACAGTCTTATTTGCAATGATTCTGCACCCTTATAGATCTGTATCCACTTAAGAGACACCAGCTGGAAGTTGGATTCAACCCAGAGACTAATTTTCAGAAGTAAATGGTCATTAATCTGCTTGCTTGTTAAAAAAAGCAGCCAAACAAATAAAACAAATGACAAACCCCCCAAACAAAAGGCCCCACCCCAAAAAAATGCCAAGCACTTTCCCACCAAAGAAAAAAAGCCCTCCCCTCCCCGCAAAAAAACAAACAAAACCAAAAAGGCACCAAAAAACCCAACCCTCCAGAAAAAAACTTAACTGTGGTAGAGAAAGTTGCTTTTCAGTTGCTGGATGTGAAATGGAAAACTTTTAGCAGTTCCCTTGATAGGTGAATTTCTTCTGTTCTGTGAGGAGGAAATCCCCTACAGAAAGCAGTGCACTGCTTTTCATGCTTGTCAAGAAGGAAGAAAGGCTGGAGCGCAGCACAAAGGCCGTTTCAAACCTGTACGCCATAGTAGGACTTTCTGTGGCAAGCTGCAAAGGAAATGCCATTCCCCTGCACTTAGGATCCCAGAGGTGAGCAGGCACCACTGCAGCTGAAAAGGGCTAAATAAGAGTGGTCCAGCGCAGCCCAGAGCCTGCGGAGTAGGTGCTCAGATACATTTGCTTAGAGACCCAACACAGCACGTGAGTCTCTGCCCAGCCATTGCTAGGGCTGCATATGGGCATGAATCTGCCTGCAAGATTTTGACCCTACTAGGGACTGTTCTCTGCATCTTACTTAGAACTCCTTGGCCTCTGTACAGCAGGAATCTGGCAGAAGTTTTGGGTGGATATGGTACCCTACGTGTTTCACTGGGGCTAGGTGAAGAGGTGAGGGTGAATCAGTTTGATGGGTTGATCCTGGATCTGCACTTTCTTGGCTTCATTGCACTGAAGCAGAGTGCACAGTTCACACCTAAAGGTCAGTGTATAAGGCTTTGCATTGGACTGAAAGGACATCAGACTGCAGACCTATCCTGTTAAACATCTGCAGTCTGCTCAGCTCCTTGTGGGTGCTTGGCAAAGAATGGAAGAGGATGGATTTTATCCATGCTGAATGATAAGCGAATGTATAGAAAGATCTGTTACCCGCGGTGACTGCAGTTTAGTTCTCATGGTCACTAGGCCTTTGTCTGTGTGTGTGACAGAGCATGGAGTGAATAACTTGGGGAAAACACTTCCAGATGGGAGGCCCCTTATCCAAGGTCACAGGGATGGCTGGAGGGAGGAAGAGCCACCTTTTCAGCTTGCATGAGTCAGCATTGTTCCAGTAGCTCTTTTCCCTGGCAAAGATGACAGAATATGCTGCACCTTTGCATTGCATAAATAATGAGAGGTGTAAGGCTGTGTTTAAAAAAACACTTTCAAATTGTAGCGCAAAAAATGTTTTTCTCCTCATTCCTGTATATATTCATTACTTTCAGAGGGACCTTGTTGGTGTTTGGATTCCTCATGCCATTTGGCTGGCACGTAGGCATCTGCCTCAGGGCTACCAGTGCAGAAAGACACATTTAGAGTGACGGTTCACTGGGGAAAAGTTCCTGATGGGCATCCATCATGGCAGGTCATGACCTATTTGCATCAGCAACAGAAGTGCTACTTCTCCCACAGACAGGGCTTGCTTAAATAAGATTTCTCTCAAGATCAAGGCTAATTTTCCCCAAAGAATGAAGGATCTTTTCCCAAATTTATACAGGTTTTCTGTAGTAAGCTTTTAGGTTTTGGACACGATATTTGGAACTGAAACTTTAAACCGGGCAGATGTAATCCTCCCAGGAAGAGACTGCAAGAATCAACACTGAGGCAGTTTCAAAAAAGTGAGCAGCAAGTAAAATTAACCATTACCTCTGTTTATTTAGGTAATTGAGCCTGACACAGTGGTGTGTCTGACAAGCTGGTTTGTGTTTTTTATTCCATTAAATACAGATATGACACTCAAAGCTGTCACTGGCCGTCTGAGAATATTTGTTTCAGTTTAGACTTTGGAAATCATGTAAATGTGGATAGGTCACACTGTGGGCAGCAGCGTGAGCACACTACCCAGTAGAACAGTATCTCTTTCCCTGGATGGCTGCTGCAATATATTTTGTTTAAGTTAGAATCAAGAGTGAAAACCATGAAAAATTATTAACAGGTCTATTAAAAGTCAGTAGCTGCTGTTTCCTTTTAATTCAACATTTTTATGCTTTTACTTTTTTTTTATTGAATGCTTATTGCAAGGGCTGCTTGAGCTTTATTAGCAGGCTTTATTGTAAGCTGGAAATTCATTTGAAAGATTCAAAGGGAGGATGAAAATTCTGAAAAAAATTAGAAATACCTTGGTCTGGCTGATGGAAATTGAGATCAATTCTATATAAAATGAACATAGAATTTCTGTTTTATACATATTGATAACATTTAGTGTCTTGTTAAAATATTATAATTGTAGCCATGCCAAGCTTTTTGATCAGAACTTCCCAGAAATGTGATGTCTGTATGGAGCCAAAAGCTCTAATAAGCTTTTAGGTAAACTTTGATTTAGTTAAGTGTAGGCACCACCCAGGCTGAGAAAGGAGCCTTTGCTAATACAGATAATTTACTCCTCTTGGGAAGCTCCCATACTCAGGTAATTTTGAGCTTGAATAGCCATATAAAAGAAACAGCTACACCCGTTATCAGAGTAGTTTCAAGAACAGTAAGACTTTTTCACCTTCAAACCATCTTCTCAATAAAGCAGAGAGGTAGATGTGGCCATTTGGGAGCAACTTTGAGAGCAGAGCAATACATGATACTGTCACTTTGGGACGGAGTTGGATGAAGAATCCTAGCAAAAGATTTATGTCTGTTTTTCCCTATGCTCTGTTTTTTAATGTAAAGTTTGCTGAAGGAAAAGCTCTCTGTGATGAAAGCTCATTTTGGCTGGCTGATATCTGTGTTTCAGCTGTCTAACTACATAACAGAAAGTATTATTTTTAGGGGTAGGAGCCTGACAAGCTTGCGAGTGGCTGAGGTTAGTGCCCAGAGCAGTGTCTTAGGCAGATTCCAGCTTGAGAGCATCTGGGCCAAGGCATTAGGGCCTCTTACCCAGCTCTTTCTTTTAAGACAAGAACAACCTTTCTCATGTCCTTTCAATGCCCAACTGTCATATTCAATCTTCTGAATGCCTGTATAACAAGAAGAGTGCTTTTTAAAAAATTCCAGTGATTTGCCAGTTCATAGGGGATCAATGATCCGATTTATTCCCTCCAGCTTTAGCCAGCATACATACAAATATTTTGTTTAAAATGAGCTCCTGGGCCCTATTCCTGGATTGCTATTTAGGCAACAAAATAAGGGATGGAATTCTCCAAGTCATTGGTTCCTATTTGACATTTCTGGCGCTTTTTTGATTCCAATTTTTTTTTGAAAATCAGACCACATATTTAAGTGCTTAAGTGCTTAGACATGAATTCGATTCTTAAATTTGGGCAGCTACTTTTTGTCTCTTCTTTTGTCCCCTTCATTTGCCAGACTCCTAAGTGGAAGCAGAGTTGACAGTTGTCTAAATTGCCCTGGCTGTGTATTTGTAAGCAATTGAAAAGTGCCTTTTCATAGATGGCCATCGATGTGTAAAATTGTAGGAAGAAAGGAGCAAAAGTGACTGCTGACTAATGCTGTAAGAACAACATTTTAAGCAAAATTAATGCAAGAAAGGCTGCAGAAACTGGAAATGGCTGAAGTTAGTGAGGTAAAAGGCCTACTTGAAAGACAGAAGATGTAACAAAGCCCATGCTCAGTTGGCCTCTGGAGCCACATGGTCTTTTTTCTTCATGCTCCTCCCATTCCTGCAGTCTCTTGCCTGTTACTTCCCACCAGTTACATCTTTTGTGGTGGTTCTTCAGGGCAGGGTTTCTGTCTGTATGCTGTGGCCAACTATGACAAACGTAAGAGCTGAGGGATGACGTCTGGTCATGTCAGGGTGGTGGGTTTTCTGTTATTTTGTCCTGTTTCCTTTTCAGTGGTGGGTGAGAACTGTGTGTCTGTCCTTTGACAGCTAACAAAAAAAATACCAGAAGGCTGCCACATACTGGCTATGTTCACTTATTTCTGATCACTTCAGGTAAATGAAACAGGGAAATCAAAGGTGTCTGGAGAATGTCTGTCTGCTGTCAGGTCCCCAGTGATCTGAAGAAAGCTGTGGGAGCAACACTTCAGTGCCACCATGGTGGTGGGAGGGAGGGGAGTATAAACACTCTGAAGGAAAAAGACTGTTTAAATGGGAAGTGATATTACTGAGGACTGGCCAGAATGCAAGAATTTTGTTTTACAATAAAATTGAGGTTAGACTTCTGGTTTTGTTCCATATTAGGGAAAAAAAAAAAACAACAAACCTTTTCGTTGCTGAAAAAGCCATACCCACAAGGTTGACTCCACATTGGATTACCAGTAACCTAATGACTGAGTCACTTCCCTGGGTTGCGGGAGATGAAGGTTTATGTTGTCTACCTGATGAGAGAGAGACTGTGAACTAGAGTTTCTCATATTCCCAGCAAGTGACCTAACTATATTGCTGAGTCAGTCTCTGGCCCCCCGATGGCTGGAAAAACAGGAGAACTCAACAGAAGAGATTGCCCAATTAGCTTTGATCAATTCAAGGAATTTAGTGAGAGAGAAACCCAAATAAACCCAACCCTGAGAAAGCTCCAATGAAACAAATGCTTTTCTGTGGAAAGCATCTGACTTTAATGGATCCTAATGACTGCATCATTAATTGCAATCTTTCACAACCAGAACATGGACTTTAACTTTTATTTAATATGCTGTGGCTCAGAGGCATTAAAAATAATCAAGTAACTTTGCATCTTCTTCAACTAACAAATCTGGACTTTACAGGGAAAGGAAAACACAGATCTGGTCTCAGTGCTTGCTAACACACTTTGTGTTGTACGGATGTGAATGGTTTCTCAGAGCTTCCAGGCAGTTCAGGACAGCAGGCGATGCAGGCGGCTGCAGAGAGTAGGCAATTTTATGGAGCTTTGCCAGTGTCTGAAAAGGCAAAGGTGGGCTGTTTTCCTCTGAGCAGCCTGGCTGCCTCTCTGTGCCCTGCTTTCTGTTCCAGCTGAATCTAGCGAGGGGAAGGTCAGGGGTCACACGTGGGTTTGGGCAGCTCTGTTCCCTGTAGCCTTCCCCCTCCTCCTTTCTAGCTCACTCTAAAAGCAGCACCCAGCTGCTTATCCTGGTCATTTTCTTCTCCTCTCTGGAGGAAGAGACACCTCCTGAGTTGTGTGTGCTCTTGGGAGGAGGCAGGAGGGGGAAGCATCACTTCTATTTTCAGAGTCAAGGTGGAGGCAGGAGGGAATGGTGGCAGTTGAAAAAAGAAGCTCATGCTCACCTGGTTCTGTCTTAACAAGCAAATGAAGGAGAGAACTCCAGGTGAAAGTCTGAGTCAAGGCAGGATGGACTCCGCTACCTATAGGGACTAAATCCAGCCCAGGCTCCTCAAGTGCAGATAAGCCAGGTGAAGAAACTTCTGAAATCCTAACTGCCTTTGCAGAGTCTTGTTCCAAGCTTTATCCACTGATGGTTGCCTAAGAGAGTCTTTACACATGGAGTATTGCAGGGGCAGGCTGCAGCTCAGGTAATGGACATGAAAAAAGGGAGAAGCCAGGAAGTAAGCTGGTGTGGCAGGGATTTCTTTTTTTAAGAAGAGTCAGAGAAAAAAACCTTAACTTATTCTGTGGCTTCTGATAATTTATGTTCTGTATTGTTTACACAATATATGGAAAATTACTTCTAAGAAGTGAAAGGGAGAGGAAGGTGAGAAGAGAGGCCTTTGCTTTTGTACGAGTCTGCAGGATCTAGAGAGATTGGCCAACCTGGTTAAGTCTTGCTTCTCTTGGCAGTGTGAAAGGAAAAGAAACCTTTCTTAGGCATTTTGCCTTTCTTTTGTGAAGAATTTCATATTATCAGCAAACTACTGAAGTGATATCTGAGCTTGAAAAAGTGAATTATCTGTGAGACACAGAGATGCATCTTCATTTCTTTACAATCAATTAACTTAACGTGTTCCTTGGCTCAGAGGATGAATGATGTAACTTGTGCCACTATGGAAGATGTGTGCCATTTCACAAAGAGCTCAAAACATTGATTTATTTTGCTTACCTGCTTATGGTTGCCAGGGTTTGTGGTTTGTATAAGATTTTAGCAGGGTTGAGTAGATAGGCTTCTTTATTATGCTGACCTTTTTGCAAAAGTCACCTGCAAAAGCTGATCTTTGTGATGTTAGTAACATGTCCAATCTCCTAAGTCATTCAGTCTGTGGGGTTATTCCTTTTTTCCCCCCCTTAAGTAGTTTAAAATATCTCTGATTAAACCCGTATGCAGGAAAAAAAAAAGGTAAATTTGCTGGAAATTATATTTGATTAATTATTTCTCCCCTTGAGGAGTGGAAGGGGAGTTACTCAGCTGGTGACAATGAAAGAAATGTTGCTAAAATGTGGGCAATGGTATCGTTTTGGGGCCAGGGTGAAGCAGCCTGCCACTTTCTGAGTTTAGTTACTGACTTGGCTCTGCAACCTGATGCAATTCAGTAATTTAGGATTCAGATTTCTCAAATGTAAAACAGGATCAGTAGAATCTGTTGTGCCAAAAAAAATCACTACTTGTAGGTGTCACCATGAAATTAATATGGTGCTTATCAGTTTTATCTTGCTTAACTTCATAAATACTGTATTACTAGTTGGCTGATCGACCAGTTACATCTGTCTAGGGAAAGAAATAATTTCTGTGTCCAGTCATTTCTCACAGGTAACAAGAAATTTATGTTATGTGGGTCACCCTAGTCAGTGCTCCATGTGACAGGAAAGTGTAGGGTAAATTTGGCAGAATTCATGTACTTTTTATACAGGCTCCAGATGTTTTAAGCATTCTCTATGTTCATTTTTTTTAAAATGGTCTTTTAATACTGGAGGTGGTCATTATTTTTTTTTCTCAACGTGAACTTTAATATGAATAGTTGAGGGATATAAGTTAGCATGTTTTGCTAACCTAAAACTTTCATTAGTTATCGTGGTTTATTTTCTATACATGTCAAGAGCTTTTGAATCTGTAGTCTTCCTTGAGTTTATAAAGGATCATCTGCCATTTAGATGAACAAAGGAAACATAATTGAAACATGTTGTATGCAAAGTTTTTATATGATCAACTGCAAAATGATAGATCACACAGGGAAGGAATTTGGGATAAAGTATAAAAAGTGCTTGAAGGAGAAAAGGAGAAGTGGCTCTTGTTAGAGGGGTGACAGCTAATCCTGAGATGAATTATTCTGTATACTGAGAGTGGGGTTCAGCTCTGATTCAACTCAGCAGGAGTTTTTATTTTGATCTAAACATGAATTTGGTGTTGTGAGTTTTAGGTAGGTCAATGACTATATTCCATTGAATACTAGTTTATATTTTATTTATCAATTTTAGACCATTTTCATTAATAACCATAACTTTCTATATATTGAAAGCATTGTATTGCCATGTACTAGACACAATGAATCAGACACATAACAACTCAAGTGTTCACAGTGCTTGACAAAATAAGAAACTGATTTAAAATTTTCTCTTTTAAATTATTTTTCCATCAGAAGTCTGGAAAGTAAGCGACTGAGTATTTTTTAATTGTTATTAGGCAGCTCTGGTACGATTTATTTTAAGAGGTTTTGGCCTGTTTATGTGTGCTGGAATTTGCAAAAATTAGTAATGCGATATTCCATCTTTAGCAAGCCTATAGAGCAATAAATAATGACACATGACTGTATGTCAGTGTTGTTAGTTTAATTTTTTTTGTGGTGTTGGTGAAATGCAACGATCTTCCAACCCAAATTCTGCAGTATTAGGCAGCAAGTTGTACTCTGAACTAAACCAGATGCTGATCAGCTCTGTTCCTATTATCAACTTGGGGCAGAGATGGTAACCAGACCTTATTTGCAATGTTACCATTTGGAACAGATTAACAGCAGTTAGGCTGAAATGAGAAACCTCTACTTTACTGAAAAGGTTCAAAACATGTAATGCTGTAAAAATCAGGACGTCTGTAGTATGTTAGATAGGAATAAATAAGTTAACTGTAGACCACACCTTCCCCTTTGCAGGATGTGTTGTTTCCAGTTTATGAGTGGCTGTTTGAAAGGACATGTTTATGAGGTATAGTCAGGCTTAAGTCCTGATAAACCATCTACGTGACGAGGTATAGCATATCCAAAGTTGCTGTGCTTGTTCATTGTGAGAGAACCCCCTTCCAGAGCCAAGCTGGACAGAAGACTTTTGTCTGGGGGACAAATCTCACATGTGCTCATGAAGCTTGGAGACCCAGGATGCTTTTGAATGCCAGCCTTCTGCTGCATTTGAAAGCAAACCCAGTGAGGAATGTGCTCCAGAGGTGCCTGGCAGAGTACCCGGACCATCTGATGGCCTGGACACTGCACACTGGGCTGGAGATGTTTCTCTGTGCTTGCTCACAGTATCTCAGAAGATTCACTGTCAACCAGGGGGGTTCAACAGGAGAGCAGCAAAAGCTAATGCTTTCTAAGCTAGAATTGGGATAAACCTCATCACCTGTTTGTGAAGTTTGTACAGTTATGACTGCAACCAAAAAATTCTACAATGTGTTATTCCTGATTCTGTATTATTTTCCTTCCCCTCTCCTATGTGTTTTTATTGGGAATTAGCTTCAGGTTTAAGGAGTCTCTTTCTTCAAGTTAGTCAGAAATGTTGCTGTGTTCTCACTGTGGCACCTGCTGCATGATTTTTCCATGCGACTAGTTTGAAAACCTACTATTCAGATCTGCAGAGAGTAAAAGCTTTTTGAAAATTCACTTGCAAGCCGCCTATTTAGATGTAATTATTAACCACTGTAAGTATGGAAGAAAGAGAGATGAAGCTAAAACATGAATTACCCTGGTAATCTGGTCAGATTGGTCAGACAGTAGCCAAGGCAGCCAAGAAAGTCACCAACCCCAGCTGGGCACATGGAAAACTACACTGGGAAAGGAATCTGCAGAGAAGTGCTTCGTTCCGGAGTGATGGCTGTAGTGGTGGTGCTGAGTGCTCACCACAGTCGACTGGAAATGGGAAATTAAACCTAATCCACTGCAATTACATTGGGTAAACTACCGCATGGTTTTCAGTTTGGTTTATGTTGACTTGAAACAGGTTCTGGCTAAGCACACAGCATGGCTGTGGGTATATGATGGAGCGGTAGCTGTGGCTCAGCTATGACTTGAGTTGCTGCATGGGAGCATAACCTTCTACAGGTGAAAGTTACAGCAAAAGCCACTCCTGTCTTTCAGGAGGGGATGAATTTTTAATGACAGGGACCCCTGCTGCTTTGTAGTGCTCTGTCCACGTGACCAGCCAGGAGGGGTAAGGTTGGCATTCTCCTTTGTAGGATGGTGAGAGGAGCCAAGGTGTGGCCAGGCAGAGCAAGGACAGCACTGGGATGAGAATCGCTGTCAGGAAGGTAGCTAGAAAACAACTAAGACATGGAGATGTTTACTTCATGCAAGCTGTTTAGATGCAATCTAAAACATCTCTAACCATGGATGGCAAATGAAAGGATCCTGGAAGCACAGGATCCTTTGCTGTGCCCACATGTGGCAGCTACACACTGCTATACGCTTTGAACCCACACTACTGAGAGCCCAGGGTTTTGCTCCTGACGTTCAAAAAAAGCATTATCTAGGGCTTGCTTGTGTCTGCCCAGCCTAGCTGGGAGGCAAGCTCAGCTTTGTGAGTGGGTTCAGGCATGCCTTGGGCAGACGCTGTAGAGGTATGCTGGTTTTCCCTTCAGTAGCCCACAGCTGCATCTTACAGCTCCTGAGTGAATCCCCTTATAGGTCACCTAGGGATGTAGTTTTATGTCATCATTTTCACTCCTTCCAAAATTTATTATAGAAAGTATGTTTGCCTTTTTCTTGACCTTCTAGGTATTTGGGCCTTATAAAAATTCATCAGGCTTTTCCTGAATTACAGGTCAATGTGAAGCCACCCCTGGCTCTGGTGTTACTTGTCTGAATTTCAGATTGTAGCTGGACTTCTTCCATGCTCCCTAAATTTCAAATCAGAAAAAGAAAAAAAAACACAAATCAAAGCTGTGAATGCTTTGCAAGTAACAGTATTATCTGTGAAAAAGTAGTGAAATAATAAGCTGTTTTCCTTTGAAAGCATAACCTTCCTTTAAATGATGTATATGGGAAGCTCAAACGGTAGATGAATTTTCCTCCTCGGGTAAGTTGCCATCACAGAGGAAGCTTGGAGGGAAGCTGTGTACAACACTGGCACTGCAGAGACTGGCAGGCAGACAGCTCTGAGTGGACATAGCTGCCTCTGCTTAAAGAAGATTTTGATCTGAGACTGAATTTAGAGTACCCAGCATAAGAGCACGGTGCAAGGTGGTGAAGCAACAGCATAATGTTAGCAAATAATCTGTGGCTCAGCATGCTACTACACCCTGCTACGTGGCTGTGGTGTTAGTATCTCCCACGCTGAAATGGCTGTAACCAGTTCATAAAGCAGGAGCATTGCTTCAACCAAGCAGGGCAGACTTTTGAAGAGAAAACTTGAAGTGATGCTGTTGCATAGAAAGTTTTGTGAGTTCAGTCTTTCACCTCTTCAGTCCTTCACTTCTCTGTATTTCTTCATCTCATAAGACAGGCAGTGTGCATGTAGCAGCACTGCTCGACTGTAATTTCACCATCTGCTGGACATGTTACCAAGTCTCATTTCTTGATAGTGAAACTTTGGGGTTTTATCTTTTTTTTTCTGGTCACTTGAAAATTTTTGCTGGGCAGCAGCATATTTCCATAGGCAATCTTCTGCTCCGAAGGTAAAATTATACTATTTCTAGCTCGTGCATTTTAACTTCTCCCTGCTTTACCTTTGCAATGAACATTCATATTGTAAAGAGTTCCTTCACCATTTTAAAGCCCTTTTTTAATATAAACCATGCTGTTAACCATTCCATTTTGCCTGTTGGAAGAAATCTGTCATATTAGAGTCAGTGACCGAGTTTTAAATATGGAGCTGATATGCTGTAAAATCCCAGTTGCTGTTTGCAATAGATTTAGATTTAAAGTGAGCAAAAATGTAATTCCAGGATAAAAATTGGCTATGTTCGCAGCCTAGGAATTATGTTTCAGACTTTGGAAGGAAAATGGTTTTGCTTATTTTTTTCCACTTTCAGGGACACTGTTATTTGCTGACTTAATGTTGTCAGATGCTGTTAAATGAAAAAAATATTTCTGGAGTAAGTGTATTTTGCAGGTGCTTTGTCCTGGGGTGTGTCTCAGAGTTTGAGAGTATGAATATTTGTGAAAGCAACAGGTCACAAACCTTCATAAAGAAGCTGCCAGCCAGCCAGGGGTGAGCAGGGATGGTTGCTGGTGTGCAAGCTGCTCTCGCAGGGTGTCACTGGCCTGCCCTGCCCAGCATTTGGCCTTGCTGGGTGGGTGGCTGCAGCAGATGACAGCATGCAGGGATTCCTTTGGAAGAAAATGTGTTCTGTATTGTGTGCAGAACAGAAGAAAAAAGGATTCAGCTCTTACAGTTTCAGGGAGTACCAGTGACTTGGCACATTGCACATATGTAGCCCAGTCTTAACTGAAGTATTGACTGGACTTAATTACCCCAACCAGAACTTAGCTGGGCACCCAAGGCAGTGGTTAGCTGAGAGAGGTGTGCTCACAGCAGGAGCTCATGGGCCTTTCAGGTCGTCTCTCTTAAGAGAGATGTTAAGACAAAAAGTTGTTAATTTCACAGACATTTTTTATATATAACAACCATCTCAGGCGTGCATTTGAGTCAGTTATTGGTGATTCTCCTTAAGAGGAAACTCCTCTCTTTTTGTCCCCCTCTGGATGCAGAGGCAGAGCCGTCGGAGTGAGCGGCACGGCGCTACCTCCATCTCCCTGAGAGCCCGCTCTCCACGCCATGCTCCTGCTTTGAATCACGTCAACAGAACGGCTGAAATGCTGAAAGTCTGTGGAGTGAAAGCTCCTCTCTCACCAGCACCTCACTAGCAGTTTTCCTGTCACTCCAAAATGGCCAAGGTCTAGTATAGACAAGGCAAATTTGATCAATAGACATTTTAACTGCTTCTATCAAAAAAATCCCCAAGCTACCACTTGGTTGCATGCTCTGAGTTTTCAGTGCGTGTAGCTGTGAGGTGGAAGTTACCTTGGAAAGCTGAGATCTAGGCCATCTCTTGCCACTGCCCATGTCTTGTAGTCACTCCCAGGAATGACCAGCTCTTCTTGAGGATCTAACTCTAGAACATTCAAACACACCAACAGACAGGGATTTGGATCCCATGGAATAGATCAACGACCCCACCCATGAAAGCAAATGTGTCTGTTCCAACACTTCAAATGGGCAGAGAGGTGGGTGGGAGAGAGGCAGGATGACCTCAAGTTCCAATTCCTTTTCCTTGAGGAATCCTCAGCGTGCTTCAGCATTCTGTATGGGTGGTATTTTCTTCCATGTCATGTTGCTTGTAGGCACTCCCAGGAATGACCAATTCTCCTTGAGGAATGGTAAAGCCGACCATACATACACACCTGTAGTGACCCCAGCACATAACTGTAAAATAAGACAGCCTACGATTTTAGTGGCGTGGTTGTATTTCCAACTTTAACCTGTTTCAGCAAAGATAAATTACATTTTTTCTGTTCAAGTCTTTTTTTTTTTTCTCAATAAAAATGGTCACTTTGTCATTTCATTTTTTTTTTTTTTATGTTTTTGCTGAAAATAGTGAAAACACTTAGGGTTTTTTTTATTAAAAAAGTTCTGACTTGTGTTCAAACACCTTTGTTCTTTAGTTTGTTAGCAGCATCTCCACTTCTTTCCAAATGGAGCAGCCTTTTTAGAAAATTTTCCTTGCACCAGGTCAGATGCTTTGCTGCTTGCACAGTATCATTGCAGTAAAGCTCGGGGGCCCTGGATCGTTAAGGTGCTGTGTGGACAGATGTCTTTACACATGACCTGACCTGGGGTGTTTCTGTTTAAGACAGTGTGCAAAGGGGAAATGCAACAAACATTTGAGAGAGAGGAGGAGAACAGGTTGGAGGTGATAAACACAGAGGTGGGCATTGGCTGCTGTTTCCAAGAGGGATTACAGTCACTTGGGAGCTGGCTTGCTCTTGTTTTTAGAAAATGCACAAATATGAATTTTGGTACTGGAATTGGCCTTTAGCCTTTGCTGCCTTTCCTCCACCGTTGGCAGCCTTCCCTGACATACAGTACATGCCCAGGGCAGAGACTGGGAGAGCTTCGTCTTTCTCTTGGTTTTTGCTTTATTGGAAGGCAATTTTATGGGAAAGCACTGTCATGTTTAAACAGTACTATGGAGAAAACTACAGAGACAACTCATGGCAGATGTTGCTTCTACATTATAATTTACAGAAGAGTCTTTCTTGTCTGAAAACTTAGAGTAAAAAATACAACTTTAAATTCATCCAAGACTAGATTGATCTACATCAACACTTCCTACCACGTTCACAGTGTGTGAAGTCATATATATTGTCTGTGTTGGTAGCATCCTGTGGCTGGACCGAGGTCTTAGAACTGGTTTGGGTTGTTTGGATTTTTTTTCAACTTGTTAAATATGAAAGAGAGGCAGGAGAAAACTCAGTCAAAGATGAAGGTTCTACAAGTACTTCTCATTCACTCAATGTAAAATAAATTCTTCAGAGTGTAAATGGAATGTCTTCACACATATTCTAGGATAGTTGTACCCAGCTTTGCGATGAGAATAGTGCCTTTCCAAAGAACATACAGTTAACTCGCTGCCAACTTTACATGTAGCCATTAGTCAGAGATGTATGTCATTTCTATTTTACAGCTGTCCAGACACACTTTTTAAAAACCTAAGCCCTATACACCAGATGTTACTTAGTCTGGTGTGGTCTACCTTGGACCCATTCCAAACTTGCCTGCATATAATTTTCAAGTCCCAACAGCCCTGCAGTGCTAGAAGATAAAAACTGACTATAACTATACCCTTTCATATTGCTCCGAGCTCAGTTTAATTATCTGAAACACTACCAGATAAATAGTTCAATCAGAGGAATTCCACCTTAACGTTAACGACTACCACATCCATTTTTTTCTAATTTGAGGCAGGTTTTGGGTTACTAGCTCTGAAGTCTGCAAAGTTCCAGCTGATGATTAATATAACTATCTAGAGAGGTGTTTTTTCTTAAATTGTGAATAATGGAGTGTGTTTATATGGCCTTATTGGGCAAGGCACTCCATGAATTTATATGATTTAGTTTTATGTACAGATGGGTAGGGTATGTGTGTGTGACTTGGACTTGATATTTTAAAATGTCATGCCTTCAATGTTACATAGGGTCAACCTCCTGGAAAAATAAGATTTGCACAGCTGCTAAGCAACCAGTAGTACAATGGTACCCTCTCAAGAATGCACATTTTTGTCAGTCAGCAACATTTAAGCATTTGCTTATGGTCAAGTGAGCGCTTAGGTGCATTTTTGAAGATGTCAGTAACACAAAAATGCTTTTAAATCCTTGCATTCAGTTCCTGTAAATTCTCTTTCAGAGACCCAGTTCTTACTGTAGCCTGGCTCTGAAGAGGTATTTCTGTTTCTAGCCCTCCTTGAATAGCTCTGTGGGCCTGAAAGTGTAAGGCTTAGAAATACTCTGAAGTTATGTGGAGAGACCTGCTGTCTTCACACAGCATTTTCAATATGTCTGTTACTATCATCAAATATTACAACGGTATCTTACTAAAAAAGAAAAATTACAAAAGCAGTTTAATAGTATGGTTATTATGTAGTCATTGATGGGTTTTTTCTTATTTCTCTTTATTGTTATATGAGTTTTCTGCATATATTGGCTGTGATAAATTTGTCTCATTTATCTTTGATGAATTTTTTAATTTGCATTACAAAACTGTTCCTTTAGCTTTGGAGTAGAAAAGTGTTCAAAGAAACAACAAAACAAGGAAAATATTAATGAGCATTTGTAAGAAGAGATGAGTGATGCTCAAATGTGTAATCGATAGAAGTAGAAACCACTTGGTTATGAATTCATTTTATCAGCACACAGAAGTTTAAGACCCATGTGACAAATTTGAACAAACAAGTTTGATTTTGGATGTTAAGTATTAACCATGTTCTTTCTATGAGCTATCTACAGGTCAGCTGTTATTTCCCCAAATGATGGATTACATTTCAAACACTGGTACTTCAGGGTAAACCTAAACCAGATAAAACTGTTAAATGGAGGAAATAGGTATTTCTGGCTCACTCTGTGAATAACCATTTTCCTTTAAGATTTTTAAAATAAAATCAACAACAGTAATAAATATTTCCACCTAATGTAGTTTCTTTTCTAGATTTCCTTTAAAATAGGTTAATTAGACCCCCTTTTTAACACATTTCTCCTCTTTGATTTAGATTATCTTTTGTTTCAGCTTTCTTTTCAGCTTTTAATTATTTGCAACTCAGAACTAAGAGTATTACAGTTTTTTGCTCCTTTTTGGCTTGCATTTGAAGAATACTTTCATTTGCCAAGCGGCCTCCACATTTGTGGCTGTAGCTCCCTGCTCCACTTTCTCAGTGCTCCATTTGAGCTCCTGCTAAAACTGAAAGCTTTGGGAGAAATAAATCTAAGATGTCAGTGACTTAAAGCCCAGTGCTGTAAGTTTAAGATGTTTGCCTAATATCACATCACCAAAATGGAACAGATAAAGATGAAGTGTAAAGTATATGTAACGTGGCTTGCCGTTAAGTGCAGTAATTGGAGAATGCAGGCAGCAGATCTGGGAAGGTGATAAGGTAAGCATAAGCTTCTTGGGAAAGGTAAACTGTCTGAAGAGCTGACAGTGATATGCACTGACTGGAAGGAACCCAAAATTGTTTTAGCCTTTAAGCATCCAACAGACATTGGAGTAATTGAGTAATCATACACTTTGGGTCCAGTATTCCTGTCACTGATACCCCATGCATCTCAGTTATTGGTGTAATTTAAATCTGAGAGCCACATAATGGACCAAATTCTCTTCTCTACTTTTCATAAGTTGCCCTATTGGATTCAATACGAGGAATGTTTGCTTAAGTGTGGTGAGCAGGATTTGTGTCATGAGGCTTATTTTCTTCCTCAAAACTGGTATCCTCTGCTATATATACGGTACAGTGCCCCAGAAGACAGAATATTTCTTCTACAGGACATTACCCTGAAGCACCGTAGATAAGTTTAAATTCTCAGAAAGGTGTAAACTTTTCAGTTTCTTCCAGTGTTTAGGCAGCTTTCCTTGACATTTATGCCAAAAATTGTCCCAAAGTCTCTCTTACTTTTAGTGCCAGCACTTTGAAAGTGTGTCAGATGTTGCATCGTAAAAGGTGACGCCTGCCCCTACGTATTTCTCAGAATGACAGCTTCTGCCTTTCAAGGGTCATTTGGGTCAGAAATTTTCATTAAAAAATATTTGAGTACATGCCACATACCTTGTCTGTTTATTCAATCTTAATATTCAACAAAACATTGCAATATTGCTAAGCAGCTAGATTAGAATAAGCTCACTGGAGCATGGGAACATCTTTTTGTTCTGGTTTTGTATATAGCACCTCATACACTGAGGCTTGGGGTGTACAGGCTGGACTGTGGTGCAGATAATAAATACTAAGAAGAGTTTTAAGGTGTGACTTTTGCAATGAACATACAGCTTCATGAATCAATCTGACCCTAATTTTCCCAGTAGAACAGGAGTGGTGGGCTTGCTCATGTCTCCCTGGTACTAGGGTGACTGATTAGTATGTATGAACTGCTATGTAACAGGTAAAATGGATCCAGTCAGCCCTCAACCTGCAGTGGGTGGAAAGCCAGGCCCATTGCCTCTTGGAGAATGTTTTCAACTCTATGTAAATATATAGTGGGGGAGACTTTGGGTAATATTTCTTAAGATTGTGTGAGTTAGGTAAGCCTGGGATTTGTTCAGGAGATTCCTTTTGCAAGCCCCCCCCCTACACATTTCCTTCTACTCCCTCCACTCCCCGCAGCAATAGGGATGGCTTCAGGTGTGCTCTGGTAAAGCAGCACCAGTCTGGTAAACTAAATTAGTCTTTACATTTTCCAGTAAAATGAACCAAGACACAGCACTGCTGTGCAGTCAGGCATACAGCATAACTGGTAGCACACTTTCTAGCATGGTTTGAGCTGTGACAATTACCATTCTCTATGGGAGGGTGCCCATGGAAGAAGATGACCAAAGAACTATTCCAAGAGCCAGCATGGATGAGAGCACCTTCTTGGAGGAGAGAGGGGGAAGCTGTTCTTGCCTGGACATGAGATGTGCTATAGAAGGGCAGAAAACAGTCTCGCACATTTCAAGTAATGAAGTAGCAACAGGTATGTGTGAATCTGGTGAAGGGGGACAAAAAAAATTGGTTGTAACCCAGTTCTGTGAGCTGAAAGTTTGTATTTAGCTGAGATAGCCCTTTTATACAAGAAAGTGGCATATCAGCCTCCCAGCCTCTAACCCTCCCCTCCATCATCATTCCTGCAGATGGAAGCACCACGTGTCTGTCAGTCCACCTAACTGACAAATCACCTTCCCACATCTTTCCAAGTTTTCATATCTGGAAAGAGGAGTGAGGTTGCAGGGAGAAAAGATATGTTGAAGTTCGCCTAGCATCTCCAAGACATGGCCTTTCCTATCTAACTGCACAGGCAAAGCTTGTCCTGTAGCTTTCATCGGCTTGTATCTTGATTTCTCTACACGCTTTTTCTCGTTTTGATAAATGCACTCTTGCCCTTCGCTTCCATTGAGCATATTGCTCCATGGGTCATCTTTCTGCCTTGTTGCTTTGACTATGACACTTCTCTTTGTAATCCTTCCCTGGCTCCCTCTTTATCATTTCAAAAATAAGCTCCTTCGCCTCAGTTTTTAAAACCTTTCAAACTGTTATCTTCATCCTGCCTGTCATTCAGTATAAAGGATCGACTCCAGCCCCCATTACTCACTTGGTAGGTTTTCAGGCAGACACTGCCCATCTCTCTCCCTCACTGTCCCACAGCGTGGGTGGGACCTCTGTCCACACTGCCATTCCTTACGGCTATATGCAGATCAACATTTCACCTGCTGCCTACGGAAAACGAGACAAATACGACGCGTCACTGGTTATTGATAGCTCATATTAATTTGCACTGTCTTGCCCAGCTATATCCAGCCATTGCCTTTTGTTTTAAATGTGATTAAAAAGCTGAGGTTTGCAAATATGTTTGAGCTTGTCAGACTTATGAATTTTAATAGAACATATAAGGCTCTGTAGTTTTTGTGAATTTGGGTTTAAATTCTTCTGGAGTAGGAATGACATATATTTTAAAATGGGATAGGTCTGGTCTAGGAGTAAAACTCTAAGGTGGTATTGTCGTACAGAGTATTTTTTTTTAAATAATGGTACTTGGAAAAATGCCTGACTATTTCTTTCTACAGGAAATATCCCCTATCTTCTGCTGCCTCACAGTGTTTGTCTGTTTTCATATGTACTGTTACACTTTTATTGCTCTGGAGTAGTAGCTCCTGACTACTGTTGCTGACTTCAAAGTGGATGTTGGTTCCAGCAATTTCCCAAGACAGCTTTTTTTTTAAAGTTAAAATTAAACCAGAATCTGGTTCAAGGATATGTCTGAGTAGAAATGGTACATATTTGCCCCAGTTTAATTCTGAACACTGTTAGGGGAAATATAAAAATAAAAAAAATTCTAAAGTTAATCTCTCCCTAAAAATTTGTTTTAGAAATAGTTACCTAAAAAAAATCAAGGTTTGCTTCCTTCTTTACAAACATACAATTAATTCCTTCAATGCAAAGAATGAGCCACAAATCATAAAATATGTATGAATTTATTCTAAAATGGATCCAACTGCCTTAGAGATTTGTAGATGTTGGAATAATACGTGAGATTGTCTTTCCCAGTGCCCCCTAAAGGTTAGGCATTTCCATGGAGAGATGTCAGCTAAGGTGATTATGCTGTAAGCAGGCTAAGCCTTGGGATTTCACAGCAGATCTCAAATGTATTTAGTAAGACTAATTAGCTCATTTTAAACAGAAATTTGCTATTTTGTCAAAAGAAGAGCACATTTATATTCTTTATAGTATTTCTGTAGGACCAATTCAAGGTAATTAAATGGAAAAACAATGTGATAACTTCTTGGAAGTAATCCCCTATAAATATTGGTTTATCATTTGGCATTCTCCTCTCATTTCCACCGGATACCAGTGGGATTTGTATATCCGCTTCCTTTATGTTTCTAATTAAGAAGCCACGTCAGATTTGTGGAAAACCTACACAATCTGTCACTTTGACTGCTGAGGAACGGGCATGCTTCCCTGACCCCTATCCCCATCAATCTGAATAGATCCAATTTCATTGATTTATATTGAATAGAATTTCATTGGTGGCTACTGCGTAAATCTGTGGTGACTTTCACATTTTGTTTCACCTAAACGATGATTGGGTGGAATGTGGCTGTTTAAAAGTGACCTTGCTCCTATTTTTGAACTTTGGCTTATAACAGGGGGGAAAAAAAGGGTTTAGTTGTTTTCATTCCCGAAGAGTCATAAAAGTCATCACTGAGTTTTTCAAGGTGTTTGGTTCATTCAGACTTTTTCCCCCTGAAGTCTGACATTCTATCATGCTTAAATTGCAATTTATTCACAAAGCGGCTTTAATAAATCTAAGATGATTAATTAGGACAGGGTTATTTTTAATTTTTAATATAATGTTCCTTTGTAAAAACATGTCTTGTGCCAGAACCACACTATTAACAAAACTCAGTTGAAGTACATTAAAAGCTTGAAAACATTTTGTTTGCTTCCTCTAAGTGCTGGGATGAGTGTTTTCTTTCAGCTGGACTCACAAGAGGCTCAGGGGCTGAAGGCAGGAGAGTTACAGGGCTGTAATGCTCCTTCTCTCACTAGCAGTGCCCTGCACATTGCCCTCCCAGCCCCACAAAGCGCTTGCATCCTTGGCTGGCACCTGTAAATCAAATAACCTGAAGGCAGGTGCTGTGGCCCAGGCTGTGCCCACATAGCTCAACTCTTTTCATCCCCTAGAGTGCTGTCTACTGGGAAAAGTCCTTGGCATGCCTTAGTCCCACAGTGTGCCCAGGCATTGCCTGGGCAAGTGCTGCCAGGGGTGGGAACACCCTAAAACCTGAACAGCACGGACAAACACATGCTGGTGCTTGAGCCTGGTTCCTGGCTCAAGTTGATTTCCTGCTATAGCTGTAGTGAGTGATGCTGCATTGGGTCCCACCAGAGAGAAGGCACAGAACTGAGGAGGAAGCAGCAGGGGTGATGCACCTCCCTGATGCTGCTCCTTGGCCAGCCTTCTGTTTTCTGACACAGTTTGAAATTATATGTTACACCCCTTACTCATATTACACTTGTGGGCTGCTTAGGCAGAACACACAGGCACCCCGGTTGTGGTGTGATGCTGAGTCAGTCCTGATGTGCTGCTGACTTAAATCCTGCCTTCACTTGCTCTGACCCAGGCTATGTCTGTCAGGAAGCTGACAAGTGAGCAAGGCTGGTTCGTCTGCTCAGCACGGAGTGCCTGTCTGCGTGCACACCGCCATCACCTGCAAAGGGCAAGCGAGCTGTGTGTTCAGAGCAGCGTGTTGTAACTGTCTCTGCACAAGTGAACTAGGCAGTACCCAGGGCTGTCTCTGCCTCTGCAAATTCTGGAGGGTCCCTTCAGCTGGTGTGGGAGTTGTAATGGCCTGAGTATCACCTCTGGTGTGCAGCCCAGATGCAGCCCGTGTTATCTGAGGTGAGGGTGTGGGAGTTCGATGATGCAGCTGGGACTGTCCAGTGCGCACTGGTCTCAGTGCTGGGGCACACAACCAGCATGTTTACATTATTGTCTGTCACATCACATACAGTCTTCACAGATGGCAAAAGCATCTAACAAACTTGATGTTCATATCTCAGGGTTTTATATACTATTTACCTGAGCCCAGAGAGCACATTTATCACCTGCAGAGTGAATTAGGGTTCCTCTTCCAGTTTCAGGACCAAGTCCCAAGCTAGTTCATTCCAGCTCACCTTCCGATTGCAGAAGCAGTTGGGGTGTCTGCCCATTGGGTAACAGGTCACTGGGCAGATGACTTGCTGAACCCCAAGGCCAGTCAGGTCAAACTACTGTAGCTCAGTTTAGCTTAACAAGAACTGAATCTCCTCTGCATGAATTTGAATCACACAGTCAAAGCCAACTTGCCTTGAGGCATTTTTTATTGTCTTCCAAAACACGTCTTTTTGATTCTAGAAGAGAGTATTTGGGCTAATCGTTGGTACTTCTGAAGATCACTTTTTTTCTTGGTGGTTTATTAAATGCAGATTTTTTTGCATACTCACATGCTTTCCTCCTGGTCACTGTAGTTTGCCATTCCAAAGCACTGACAAATGTGATTTTTGTTAGTGCAGGGTGAGCAGGTTTCACTTCAAGAACTGGAGAAGTTGAAGTCTTTCTATTATTGTTTTAAAAGTGTGTAGGAGTTGGATCACCACTGGGTTCCCCAACTTCCAGAAGCAGACTTCCCTACCAGAGGTTAGTTAGCTAGTACTGAGCATGCTGCCACTCTCCTTAATTATGGGTACTGCAAATTTCCTCATCTAGATTAACATCCTACATATGCTTACTTTCCATTCTGGAATTCTGCATCATAAACTACTCACTTTAAGATACCTAAAATGATAAATAAAAATGTTTACCTAAAGATGTAAATAACATCTCCAGCCACTAAGCTGTAGGGTAATTTTAACCCTGACCTTCCTTTAATGCTGATCATTTTATTAGTGTCCATCTATATTGGTCATATGTCTTCTGAGAGTATGGTGTTGCTCTGCAAGCATATACGTTATTGAATTTTGAGGAGCAACAGATCTTGGGCTTGGCCAAATGATTGCGTGAACATGCCTTGATATTATAAACATAATTTCTGTATTTTAATTTTTGCATTCTTTCCCCTTTGGCATCAGTCAAAAAGGAGAAAGAATCAGTAATAATAAGACGTGGATGTTTCTTTGAATATGCTTTGTCTCCAAACACCTGCAGAAAGACCCTGGGCAGCCCACCTACGGTGATAGAGCAACAGCAGGGCGTATGGCGTAGAAGCTCTTGCACATGGTAGGAAATGGTGTTTGAAGTTGTTCAGGAATGCTCCATATGCACAATCTGCCTGACAGACGTGCGGCCGCAGCCTCTGCCTGGTGCTGTCGGGAGCAAGGGTGAGGCAGATCGAGGGGCAGATGCACAGACATGGGATAGATCCCACGTACCACTGTTCCCATACCCTTGCCCTGGCACCTCCTGCCACACCTTGGCCCCACCTGGGAGCCACAGAGGAGCCAGTGGTGCAACATCCCGACAGTTTAGGAGCTCGGGCTGCGCAGTGTGGCCCTCCTGTGTGAGTGCTGTTGCAGGCCTGGGGGCACACATTGGGAGGGAACATGTTTTTCTTCTTCCATGGGCTGTGGAGTGCAGGTACCCCTCGACCTCTTACCCACTCCTTGGTCCCAGCTATGGGGACAACCCTTTGGGTGGAAGCTTGCAAACAGCTGGAGGGAGCTTCAGGGAAAGCCCCATAATTTGTTGATCCTAACGCTCTGCCACTTTGGGTACAGATATAAATCCAGTTAATACCTTGGGGCTTGCTGCTGGGGGCTGTGGAGATTTACTCTTTGCTTGCTGACAGATCTCTGAAACATTTGGATAAGAATGGAGATTATTTTTATCAAGCTGGAAAGTCCAGGGCTCTGTAAAATGTGTGTACTCTTGAGACTGAGGAATTATCTCTGACACTTTAGAGGGAAAGAAATCTTATATGCAGGACAGTGCAAATGTTACGCCATAGACATATATTTAAATCCATGCAGCAGCGATAAAACAGAGAAGTCTGTATAAGGAATACAAAAATTGTATGTTTGTAGTCTCCCTTTAGAAGAGGGAAGAAGGCCTCCAGCATACCTCAGCTCTGCTCAGCCGCGGCCCGGGGGAGAGGGTTATGCCAAGGGCAAGAAAACGTCGTAAGGTCGCAGATGAAAAAAGTATGGCCCCTCTGCCTTGCACACTGCAGAGAACAGCAACAGTGAACCACAGTACCGAGGTGTTCCCAGCCTTTATCTTTAGTGGAAATAACCCAGTAGGCCACAATAAGAAAATGTTAATTCTGGTCATAAAAGCTTTGCCACAAAACCAGCCAGTTGCAAACTGATACCTGTAATTTCTGTGGTTGCCACACAGTAACCCGAAACATGACAGCAAGTCATGCCAGTGATGATTCATAGCCTCGATGGGCCGTGCTTCCCGGGATGGCCTGAGGCTGGCAATGCCAGGCAGCCTGCTCTGGGCAGCCCTGCTTGAGCAGGACACTTGGGCCAGGGAACCTCCAGAAGCCCCTTCCTACCTCAGCCGCTCTGCGAAGGGGTGGGTGGCACATTGTGGGGGGTTCATGCTGTGGGCATGGGGAGGTGCAGTGCCCCAGCTGCCTGCAGTGGGTGGGCACCCACAGCAAACCCTGGCCCCACTCCTGAGGTGTAGGCTGCAAGGACAGTGGCTGGGGCACTGGCCACTGGCAGGCAATGGTGGGTGGTCATGTGTGGGTGGGAGAGCAGGTGCAATGAGCGAGGCCTCTGGGAGCCATTGTGGCACAAATAGCTTGTTGATTAGTTCTGCAATTCCCTGTGCCTGTAAATTACAGATAGCAATGACACATAAAAAAAAATAAGTATTACATTTGTTACTTTGTCTTAAAATTAATAGACACGGGGTAGATATCTGAGGTGAGCATGCAGCAACGCAAGCCAAGGCTTAGACAGGCTGTGGATCAAGGCTTAGGCAGGCTGTGGATTGAGGCTTAGGCAGGCTGTGGATTGAGGCAGGATATGGCGGTGGCTGACACTGCCGCTGCAATGGGATTTTCACCACCTCTCAAGTTTGTCTGCTGGCCCCCTCTTTCTCTGGAGGAGATCTTTCTTACTGAATGTCTAGTTGAAGGCTTCAATGTTTCTCTTGTTGATAATATGTTGGGGTAAATATTTCACAAAGGTTTTTGAGGGAAACAATATATTTATTTGCTTAAAAGTGTTTTGAATGCACGTTTTTTGAGAAAGAATAATTGAGATTTCAAGCTTTAATAGATCTAACACTAAAATAATGTCAGCACATGATGGAAAGGATCAGAAAGAGCAGTTGCACAGGATGCAACTGAGAGCACAAGAATAAGGCCATCTCAGCATGAAAAATACTTGAGTGTGTTTTAAAACAAATTTATTCTCCTGCTGTACCTGTCATTCTGGCAGACTACATGTGATAGCCCTAATGATCTGCATCCTGTGCATGCTAAGGGCCTCTGCAGGTCCTTATTCATCCCTGGGTTACCCTGTACTTACACGAGACTCCCTGAGGTCAGATCCCATGGACGTCAGCAACACAGACATACTGCCAACTGTCCTGTAGCATTGTAGTTATGAACACATTTTTAGTACAGATGATACTGTCACTCATTTAAAAGTCACCAAAACTGGCTTATTTCCCAAGCTGCCTTTTAATAAAGTATGATGGTGTCCAAAGAAAGGAAGGTTTTGCTTGCCTCTGATTATTTTATGTATCAGTTATGTCTGTGACCTCCCGTCCTGGGTCCGGCTAGGACAGGGTTAATTTTCACCAGAATTTGGTGTATGACATCATGCCCCCTATATAAAGTCAGGGTGTCTGTGGGGTAGCTGGGATTGGGTCAGGGCAGCACTGCTTCTTGGTGTGTTCCATAGTGCTCCTTCGCTCCTTCAGTCTGTTCTTTCATTGCTGTTGCTGTTGTTGTTGTTGCTTCTTCTCCTTTTGCATCCTTGCATTAAATTCTCCTTACCTCAGCCCATGGCATGTTATATTTTTCTCCTTCTTCTCCTTCCCTTTTGGGGGATGTGGGGTGGCAGTCCCCTAATTGGTTTATAGCCCTCTGCTGGACTCTCTCCAGTAGCTGCTTGTCTCTCTTGAACTGGGACCCCAGAACTGGACACGGTAGTCCAGATGTGTCCTCACTACACCCAAGTCAATCACAAACAGCAGCTTTCCTGACAGATGGGTCACCTTCAGCCTTCTCCTCCCAAAAGCCACTTGCTTTGCAAGAGGTCGAGGAGATTTTAAAAGTCTCTGAATCTTTAGACAACATCTTGTCAGTATCTGGTGATAGTTACACAGATTAAAATGATGGTGCTGAGAAAAGCCCAACAACCTATGTCACGTTAAATACTCATGACAAATACACACATGGCATTTACTCATACAAATGGAAACAAGGATGGGAAGGTATCAGTCCCTATGTCTCCAACAGAAGCTCAGAGGCTGAAGTGAGAAACATGGGAAAAGCTGCTGCACAGAGCAGAGCAATTAAAAGCATGTTCCACCTTGGCTTGTTTAGAAGATTGTCCAGAAGATTTTAAAAGTCTCTGAATCTTTGAACAACATCTTGTTGGTATCTGGTGAAAATTACAAAGATTAGAATGATGGCGCTAAGAAAAACCCAACACCCTATGTCACGTTAATGAAGTTCTCAAAGTGAAAAGCTACCTCTGCCGTGTCCTCAGTGGCTTTGGCTCTGCATGTCTCTGAGCAGAGCCTGTCGCTGCAGCATCCCTGAGTATAAATGCTGTCATTGCCTTTTGTATGCCATCTGGCAGGTGAAAGTGTTAGTAATGAAATTGAAAACCATTCACTGTTCAGTAATTAAAAATAACAGCAGTTAGCTTTAAGTTTTTATACAAAATAGGAACCTAATGTTTGCTTGAAAATCTCGTGTGTTCTTCTAATGTTATTTACTAACAAAACAAGCTCAATTTCTGCTGTCAGCCCATGCGGTTGATTACTGTTCACTCTTTAATCCTAAATATACTTGTAAAGTTTCAAAGGAAATGTTTTTTAATAATGGTTTTCTTTGAAAAATGCTCTTAAAAAATATTGTACACCATTCCCAAGGCCTCAGCTGATGCAAATTGCTCCAGGTCTATTGACTTCATCAGAGCTACGATGATTTACACCAGATGGCCCACCATGTTTGATATTATTACATTAAGGTATTAGCATATGTATAATTTGCTTTGTACTTTTCTTTATCAGTAGTATTTGCTTTCTATCATCTTTAGGGGACTTTTGCAACCTTTACTCAGGGGAATGAAATCCATTCCATGTGAGCAATAATGTTCTGTAAAAATTAAATATCAAACTATTACCTACTAATAGAGTTAAAAATTGTTTGGTAAAAGGTTTTTTAGTCTTAAGCCACATTTTGAGCAGATTTGTTATAAAAGGGAGGTGTGATTGACTTAATGTAAGAATATTGTACTGTTTTGCAAAAAAAATATGTCTAATTTGAAATGGACAGCTCTGTAGTAAACGCTGACTATAAAAATCATACATTTCACCTATACTTCCCCTTGGACACAAACCTTTTTCCCATTAATACATGTAAATTCATAACTAGGTTGTCTTAGATTATAGATAAGGTATGCTGTCTGTTACAGGAGAAGGAAACACAGTTAAAGTGTCTTCATAACTAGCCTATAGCTTTCCAAAGATGGGTTTTTGGTTTGGCATATTGACTTTGCCTTTATGAGACAAATGTAAGAGAACATCTGGTTTGTTTTATCATTAATTCTGGGAATGTCCATTAATAATGCATTTTTGGGAATTGTTTTTGTTATTCCTGGAGAGCACTGTAACGAACAATCCTGTGCTTGTTCTGTCGGGAGACACATTGCAGTTTAGGGGTTGTTTTGCAGACTTAATTATATTAGTTGCTATCTCCCTTTTATTGCCAGAAAGTGTGTACTATTAAAATGAATAACTGAGAAAGCTGCCAGTGGTCACTGTGGAAAACTAAACTTCCTAGTAGTTTAGAGGAAAGGCATTTTGCCCTTTTTTGTTTGGTTGTTGTGGTTTGGGTTTGGGTGGGTTTTTTTGTGATTTCTTTTGTTTGTTTGTTTTGTTTTGTTTTGTTTTTCAAAACTGGATTCAAAGATATATTTTCTGTAATTCCAGCCTGTATTCATGCAACCTTAGGAAAAACACAGTATTAATAACACACACCTTTTTTGTTCCCAGTTATCAGTCTAGCTATGAAACAGTTATGAGTGGATAAATTGTTCTTGCTGTTGGCAGGAAAATGAGACATCAAACACCTCAATGTTCTTGTAGAATTCCTACTCCTCGTGAAGCCAGATCACATAACTCCATAAATTGAAGCAAGATTTTCCCAGGTCAGTTAGGCAAAGCAGTGGTACACGTTGGGTTGTGATTGAAGGCCCCACCTATGGCAGCTTGGCATCGTTAAGCAAAATCTAGAGTTCCCATCAAATCCCTAGGTGAAGGAGCTATAGGACTCAGCACTGGAAAAAAACTATTTTCTGGTGGCTAGGAGTAGAGTCAGGAAACATAGACTGTATTTCCAGTGTATTCCAGTTTTGGGCTGATGTTTGACCCATGCAAAGTATCTCTATTTATCATTGCAATAATGAATCTAGTGCGAGGCTAATTAAAATAACATGAGATTCTTTCCCTTAACTGCCTGGGCATCAGACCAGACTCTGGGGATTTCTACCTCATGCCCGTTGTGGGGTAAACACTTCACTTTCATCCTCTTTTCTTTCTGTTTATTTACCCAATAAAGAGCCTTCTGTAAATATCAACTGAGTAGTGAGGGGCAGGCAGCAATGGTGACCTTGACTGTAGCAAAGTCTGCATGAACCTGTGGGAGACAACAGCACAACATGCAACTGACCAGACAGTGGTCACTCCTGGGCTCGGAAGCAGTGAAAAAGACCAGCTCCAGACAGCTCATACATCAATATATTAAAGAACCTGGGATTTTATTGTTGTAGGGTTTTGTTTGTTTGTTTTTCATTCTGTTTTTCGTTTGGTTTTGGTTTTGGTGTTGTTTTGGGTTTTTTTTCAATCACACTGTTTTTTAAAACCCAGTCTCAGATCAGCAGCCTTCTCTTTAGTGCATTTTTCCTAAGAAAGGGAGAAAGTTTCTTCAATTGCTTATGTATTCTACCAGCCCAGCAATGTGGCATCATTTACTGCACTGACTTTATATTTTTGCAGGACCGAGTATAGCAGCCTCTGAAGAGATCAGCAGCTGGGGAACATTTTGGATATCCAAATTCCTAATGACCCCAGAGTAGTATTCCCAAACCTCTTGGCAGTTCCAAATTTCATGCCAAAAGTTGCAGGCATCTGTCTTACATTTTGAACATTTGTCATCAATATTCTTATTTAATTTAAACATCCGCTTAGGGGGGTCATGTATTCTCAATGAATAAAATTAGCTGCATGTAACCAATCTGTGAATTTGAGTTTAATCATAGAGCTCCGGTCTGGTTACAGATGTCTTTGTCCAAGGACTGTAGTTTACTACCGAATGCCTTCCCCATTAGCTTTGGGATTATCAAGCAAGGATTTATACTGTGTAGAAACCTTTTTCCTTTCTAAATACATAACTGAATGCTCTCACTGGGGGGATTAAATTCAAGCTCTCTGAAAGACCTACAGCTGGTTATCTCCTTTAGCACTGACTTTGCAATCCACACTAAGGTGAGGGGCAGGGCATGGTCTCTCTGCCTCAGGAACACAGCGGAGATCAAATAGCCAATGAAAGTCACAATTCAGTTCCTGCTCCCTATTGCTCCTGGGGGGAGGAACAAGCTTGCCACCACCTATTTTTCTGGGTCAGTTTATTACCTGGTCGCACACCCTCAGCTGCATCAGCTGAAGCTTTGGGGATGCTGAAGCTTTGGGGATGTTAAGTCAAAGCTCCACTAGCTCTCATTACTTTGTGTCTGCCTCTGCTGCTCCCTTTGCTTGTGATGCCTGTTTGCTGCCCTGTGCAGGTGCAAGAAGAAGGGGACACACCTGAGCCTGTGGAAAATTACTGGACTGCCTCTGTCTTAAATATCATTTTTAGGATGTGGTAATTGGTCCCAAACTCCTCAAATCTTTCTTAGTATCATAAACATCCTGCACAGATGTGATTCCCAGTCCCTCACATGGCAGAAGTTAATTAATTCATCACTGCAGTTCATTTTAGCAGAATTACAGCTTTGATGTGACAGTAATGGCAGTGTGCAAGCAGTGCATAAACTACAAACATTTTAATTAATATTCTTATTTGTATCATATCAACTTTCCCAAGGAAAAGGCAGAAACAAGATCTGATATTCAGCCTCTGCTCTCCATCCTGGTGTAAATAGTGTCTATTTGTATGATGTTTAGCCCACAGCATATGTAGGCCATCATGAATGATCTATTCTGCAGATGAAACTGCAGTGCATAAGGTAGATATAAAACCAGACCTCCTTAAGGAAGAAAGGATTCCTATGGCTCTCAGAGCTGAAGGGTTTGACTATGGTCTCCGTATCTCCAAAGTCCAGGAATATGTCCATTGAATTGCACTCAAAACCAGCTGATATTGATGTAGAATCAGTAAGAGGTAAGGAGGAAATTAATCTGTCCCTTTGCTGTGATGATACATGCAAGTTTGTTTTCTCTGAAAGACATTGGATTCCTTAGTCAACGCTGAGTTTCCCTGTGGAGCTGCATGGTCTCATTCCTCTTGAAGCATTAGGAAGGATGGTTGACTCAGACAGCTCTGAGCTGCACTGTGAAGGCTCAATGTACCAAACTGAGTCCAGATGACATGGTGAATAATTGCTGTATATTTTTCCTGAACCTTTTATATTGAAAAACACTACAAAGCTTTCAAACATCTTTGAAATACAGAAAAGAGGCTAATATATGAATCCTTGTTTTAAGGGATTTCTCTAGATAGTGCCTGGAATTAATTATTCTGTTGTGATAATAAATTCATACAGAAAGTAGAAATCAAAAGTTATGAAAATTACTTTGCTAAGGGATCCATGAGGAGCTAAATGATTGATGTGTCTGAGCTGTGGAATGAACTAATCCTCCTTCAGGTAATCCTGAGATGTCTTCCAAGATGCATACTCTTCAGCCATTCATTAATGTCACCAGACCAAATTCTTGAGGTGTTTTTACTCATTACAGTGGATTTAATTCGATTCCGGTTTTTGCACTGTCTATGTTAAAAAACTCCAAGGAGCTGAACCAGGGTTGCTCAATGCAGCACACAGGCCCTTGGAGGCTAGAGGAACACCGATGGTATTTATCTTCTTCAGTCATCGTTGTCTGACAGAAGGGCACAGATCTGTGATTTGGGGTATGGGCTGTAAGCCAGGCTGATGGGAGCCAGCTTTCTTTTGTACATATTTCTCAGAAACACTTCTGAGATAAACTGGAGTTACAGTTGGAGATGGTACCTTTCTGCATGCTCACAGCTAGAGTATAGCCCACAGGGGCTGCTTCAGATCCAAGGGCCAAAATTTTTTTCTTTAAAATCCCATCTTGGAGCTGTTTTAACTCATCTTGCCAACTGTACCTAGTAGGCATCCGATGTTTTGCACCAGATATATCCTGTGTTGGGGTGCACAACACCTCTCATATCCCCAACTGACCATTTCTTTTCTCCTTTATGTTTCCCTGTTTCCAACTTACATGCTGTTTGAACACACAAAGTCCTTCCCTCTTGTCCCAGCCACTGTGGATGGACATCCCATCTCCTGGGATGTGGGGCTCTGGCATGCAAATCTGACATAGCCTAGAGTTTCCTATCTCACTGGTACTCTGGGAGTTCCTCTTTTTCTGTGTTTCCCCTCCGTGCTGTTCCACTTTCTACCACTTTACTAAATAGTCATTAGCATAAAATCTGGACCCTGGAGCATTTATATTCTACTAGAAGTTTTCCCTGCTGAGATTAAAACTGGTGCTGCTTTTTTTTTGTTTTTTTTTTTCTCCTTTACCTCCTCCAGGTTCATCATACTATGACTAATATGAATAAAATCAGAAGATGGATCTGATGTTCTCTCTCGATTTCAGGGTGAGAACACCATCAGCTCTGCTATAATATATGCTCTTCTCCTTCCTTACTGTTTTCCTGGGGGAAGAAAGGAAATGTCTCAAAAATCACTTCATTCATTCTGTGTCTCCCCAGAAGAGACACATGTCACCCAGTAATTTTTCTGAGGGATGAGAATTGATCTCTACCCTTCTTCACTGCTTTTTCTGTTATATTAGGCCTGTGTTGGATCGGGGATTTGAAGCCCCATTCCAAGACACCTGAATTCTCCCCAGTTGCTGCTGCAGGTGGCATGGGCCACAGTCCAGAGAGGGGACATCAGAGCCAGGCAGAAGCCACCAGCAACATATCCCTGTCTGGTGGCCTTGTCTCTCTGCCTCCCGTGGAAGCTGTGATGGGGACAAAGGGTACCAGGAAAAATGGGGAAGCTGTAATGGGGACACAAGGAACCAGGAGCAAAAGTGACAGTGATCGGGGGCTGTAGGTAGCAGGAGTATCAGTGACTGTGGTTTGCCCCATTAACAATATGTGTATGTGTGAAGTCATCTAGTTGCCAAAGGATCTGTAACAGCAACAGCCAGCAAGGGTTTGTGTGATCTTTCCTCCTCCCAAGCTATTTTACAGGTATTCAGTCTTCATGGACAAGAAGGAGAAATTGGTGATGCAGGGAGAGCTAAACCCTCCTCCATGTCACCTTGCTTCAGCCCAGCAGCCCTGAATCAGACAGAAGCAAAGTGAGAGGTCTCCCAGCAGCCCCAAGCTGCTGTTTTGCCGTGAGAGCCATCCCACCAGTGCCGATGGCCAGGACACAACAGGAGTCCCTGTGGCTAGTTGCCCCCAGGTAGCTGCTGGAAGGGGTACCCAGGAGGCTTGCAGCTGGAGTCCAAAGGCTCATCAGTGAGGGGCAATGAGCATGTCTGCAGCACAGCAAGGTCCCATAGGCTCCTGAATGAAAGGAGCTATGAACGTCGGTGGGGATGATATAGGCTAGCATGGCTCAGGAAACTTCTGAGGTGCAGGGCTGGAGGTTCTACCCCATCCTACAAGGGCACCAAGGAGCTTTGTTTTAAATCCTTTTACTTGATCAGTCTCATCCAGACGTTCTGAGTTTTCTCCTACTTACTGAATTTAATGTTTGGTTCATTATTTTGTTCTGTAATAAAAAATGCTTTAGGGATTGGAGACCTTCTGGTATTCTGGCTTCACAAATGTCTGGAGCAGCTTCACTTCAAACCTCTTGCCAGTTCAAGTCCCATCACAGCATTCAGCAGGGAATTGAAGAGCTGGATATGTTTCTCCTGTCTCCAGGCTTAGCTCACTGTCTAGATTTATGTCAGCTCAGAAATGCTGGGATAATATAAAAAGCTGGAAAATAATGTTAGCTGTTTTAAAGAGCCCAGTGGACCTGGGGATTGGTACATATGGGGTTTGTGGTCTGGACAGGGTCTGTATCTGCTGTCTTTAATGTCATTCTCATGGTTGCTAGGACAACGCTGAACTTCCAGAGACTTTTCAGGCAATCTCAGTAGTCTTCCCAGTCCTGCCAAAAACTAGTCTCAGAATTAATATCTTTTGTCTCTCAGCTGTCGACTTTCCTTTTAAAGCTCCTAGACCAAAAATATATCCATTTCTGTTAGATGTAACAGCGACTTGGACAGGCAAACTCTAAGTACAGTTTGGATGCCCCTGGCTAAGGAAGGTATTTGGCTCTGCATGGATTCTATAATCCTTTTGAATTTAATTATTTTTCTCTAATCTCCACAAAAGACCTCATAGCCACAAGACTATAATAGCATCTCCAAATCATAATAACATTCCCAGATCAAATCCTGAGGTTCTTCTCCAAAGCATGGAATGAGGGCAGGCATCCATGAAGCTGACAGCATTGCCTTGGGCAGCCCCTTCTCCCCTGAGCAGAATATGCTCAGGTCAGGAACATGTCCCATATCACTCGCTTTGCTCTGCAGTATGAAGACTCTAACCTCTCTTCTGCACAGGGCCTTCAACATTCCTGTAAAAGTCTGTAACAGCAAGCCATGTAGAAATCAGGCTGTGCCCATTTGGGAATCAGTCCGTAGCCATTCCCTTCTTTCAAAATATGCTGGATCCTTTTGCTGGCTCCAGTTCATATGTCAAGGCAGTAGTTGAGCTCTGCTCTCCTACATCCTCACAGAGAGAGCACTTTCTCTCACGGTTGGGATGAGATAATTAAATAATCTGGGCGAGGTTGACAGGGAGGCTACAAGCATGGTGTGTCCTGGCATGCAGGTTCTGGTGCACCCTGGCATGAGCAAGAGGCTTCATTGCACCTCACTCGGACTGTGCAGCCTCCCCTCGGCAAAGCTTTAGCCCTGGGAAAAGTGACACGCTTACTTATAAAATGTCAGTGCTTCCTGGGATAAGTAGTAGATGAAGTTCAGCTTTGGTCTTAAACATTTAGCCTGGAATTAAAACAGAATTTGTCCTCTCCTCTGTGTGGTGTTGCTCTCTTTAAGATGAATTTAAACTCCTCAGATTGGCTTATCTTGTTTTTTCTTTTCTGAAACTGGTAGCCATAACAAATTCTCGAGTTTTCTGCTCTGTAGGAACTTCATATGTCATGAAATGGGAATGTGATGTTATGCCTGCAGTAACAGAGATGCTTTACATGAAGGTTGCTCTTTTCGGTTGACAGTTGCAAACGGTGAGGTACGAAGGTCTGTATGTACTACCAAATGATGTCACTTTCACACTGGGATCTTTTTTACAAAATATGACAAAAGTTTCCATGACACAGATTAAATGATTAACAGATAACCTTAAAATATTAGTAGATAACCATAATGCATTAAGTGGAAGCAGCTAATTGTGTGAGAGGCCCAGGGAAAGGGTTACAGCCAAGAGTGGTGTGATTTGTCTTGTCACTCCTCATATATTTAGTTAGCTATGAGCACTTTTGTTGCCTATGTGAAGCTACTTGAGAACAAGCTTTGAGGAGAAGCTTCACAGATGAGGTATGTACCAGGGGAGATGACTTACAGCCAGACAGCGTGCTCTGCAGCACTCCTTCACCTGGGAGCAGGCAGCAGGGAAGGAAGCTGGCTTGGAGGTTTTCTCTCTGCCTAATAACAGAAGTTATGCCAAAGGGCCGTGTAGAAGAGACCAAGGTTGTGAGGAAAGGATCGTGGTCAGCTGTATAAGAGTTTCAGATAAGTTGAAGATGATGAGGCAAGAGGGTAGGGTCAGAGATCTCTCAAAGGCAGGTCATTACTAGCAGCTGTCAGCATGGTGTCAGGGGCAGCAAGGGCAGAAGCTGGGCTTAGAGCAGTTTACAACAACATTGGAAAAAAGCTCCAGACAGTGGCTGCAGACCGGGCTGCCAATGCCCTTGGGAGGAAAGGGTGATGAGGTGATAACTGCAGAATCAAGTGAAGTCAAAGAGCTGTTCTTTAAAAGCAGAGATATTAGCTCTGACTTTATTTGAGGGGAAAGAAGCAAGTGAAAACGGCAGAGAAAAATAACATCCACGTTTTGTCTATGTTAAAGGAAGGCTACACTACTGCACTGAAATATCCCCCTGAGCTGGTCCTGCTCCTGCCTTGGGCTGGTTTCATCCTGCCAAAGCCTCGCAGCTCTGGCTACGCTCAGCTGTCACAGGGTGACTGTGCTGCAGCTACTTCTGGTGTGTTTCTCCTTATAGTGCAAGAGCTCCTTGCAAATTAGGCGGCTTCCTGTTGAAGACTTAATCCTGATACAGCTTTGTCTTCTCTGGAAGAAATCTATTTTTTATATATTATCAATTATATTTCTTTTCTAAGGCTGATTGGTGGGTGATCTAGGGAGATGATTGTCAGATCATCCACATCTTTTCTTTTAGATCAGATCCTTGCTTTTAAAGCAACAGCTAATGTCTCTTATTATCCATAGAAGTACTCAGATGATTTTATTTAGTCACATCAATCAGTGATTATTTCAAGTTGTCAAGACTTTTCTCCAGACAACTAGAAAAAGTTTTTAAAAATATTCTGTTATTCAGTTTTCATTAGGAGAGTAAGCGTGTAAAAAGCAGAATTCTAAATGGATAATTGGTGGAGGTTGAAGAAAGCATTCCAAGTGGATTTTATGATCAGGTGCTTCTTTATAGCCTTTATACTCACTGAGGGTAACAGATTCAATCTGAAGGGGGATGTGAAGGTCACTGCCATGTTGAACCACTCTGGAATGAAGGATTGACATAAATATTCAGCTGTAAAATAGTACCTACAACTTATTTGAATTTCTTAAGGCAGCATGGTTTACTAAGAGCTGTGAGTGAAACTGTGTATCCTTTGCTTGACTAGCAGTGCTAGAGGCTGTATCCTGGGTATGGTTCATGAAAGGTAATTACGATTTTTTCTTGGATATTTTCTACTCCTACTTTGTAAACCTTTGAGATAATCATAAATACCTGACCTAGTGGAAGCTGAGTAGTGCTCAGTCTTCAAGATCTGAAGTTTGCTTTGCACTCCAGATAGTAGTTCATTAAAGTTTGCCTGACAACTCTCTTGGGACCATCTCTTCAGCTGGTGGAAATTGGTGTAGTTCCACATGCTCCAAAGGACCTGTCTTTCCTTCCTCCTCTTATGTGTAAACAGCCTCTTAATGAACAGAGATCTCAGGTTCATGACACAGGAAGGGAAAGAAGATGAATTCCTGTAACATTCACATCGTGAGCCTTGGTTGTTTCATTCTTTAGTATTTCAGAAAAAAAAAAGAACTGCAGCACTTAATACGGGCTAAGGGTTGGTCTGGGTGGTGTGGGCAGTCGATTTCAGCACAAAAGAAGGAACATCATATTTAGCAATTTGTAAATCTGTGCATCTGGAGAGGAGGTCTACTGCATTAGCAGGGGGCTGGATAGTGAAATGGGAAGTGCCTGACTAAATGTAGGAGGCGTTTCATAATTTCTGAGGTATGGGATGGGCCAGAGCCCAACAAATAACTGCAGGATTCATGCCCTACATGACAAAGTTTTCTCCTGCAAATCTCTCCCTCCTCAAGCACCTGCTTGTGCTATTTGCGTTTTGTTCAGTTATCAGTACTGCACCCATCACTGCTCCGTGTGCAAACAGGCTGAGAGAAGACATCTGACCCCACCTGGTAAAATGTCTTCTGCCTGGGGATAGTGTCTACCCTCCCCGCCACCCTGCAGGGACATTGGCAGTGACTGGAATGCTGTAGCAAGACCATAGGGGCTTTAAACAGCAGCAGCAAAATTATCCATGGTCTACTCAGACTATACCCGTGAAGGAAAGCTGGACAAGGATAGCTTATAAATGGGTTTGCTTTTACTAAATATGGTATCCATGAAGTTTAACTGGTTAGAATTGTCCTTACATGTCAACTCACTGATTGGTTGAAAAACCGGAAAGAAATAATTCTGCATGCTACCTATAGCAATCAATAGTCTTAATAGACTTCAGTGCTGGTATCAGGAAATAATGTTGTACTATTAACATTCCTGTAAAACCATTAGTCCTAAATGCATGTAATTGATGGCAGTACTAATGTTTGTAAAATGAACTGAGGCTGATTTATAAGTCTGATAATAAAATAGTTCAGTAAGGGCCTTTGATCTAATAGCTGTGAAAACACTCCACACACCTTAAAGATTATCCTTGCAGATAGCTGTCCTCCTTTCAACTTTTACTAGTTTCAGACACAACAATTTGGAACCAAAAAATCCCAGCTAAGTACAGCATAATAGAGATAGTCATTGATCAGTTACAGTCTACTCTCCTTCCAGATATGAGCATCAGTAGTACACTGACTCACTGGGCCATTTTCAGTGATACTTTATTAATTGCTATTGACGGAGAATAAAGAAAATAAACACCTTACACATTCTCTTAACTCATAGAACTGGTCAAAGATTTCTCTGGCCCTTCACATACTGAAGTTTAGCAGACTGGGTCCTCCAGCATGATCTTTCTCCTGCAAAAGTACTTATACCTACAGTTATTGTCTATGGCAAATCCCCAATTGCTTTGGTCTGTAGAATTCACTCACTTTACATGTTTTCTTTCCTTTTCCTCCTTCTTATATGGAATATAATTTAAAAATAAAAATAAAATCCCTCAATATTCACTCAGTTTTCTCATTTTATTGAAACAGTTCATGTTGCTCACAGGACTATACACATAAGCAGGGGAAAGGGGGAAGCTTGCTGCTTCCTCTGCTTCTGTGCATTCAGCCTCTGAAATCAACATGGGTGATGTGGAAAAGTTAATGTCAACAACTCCTGTCTTATCTCATCTGATCATCTTTTCTTTTTCCCTTGCCTTGCCTTGCCTTGCCTTCCTTTGCCGTGCTTTCCCTTCCCTGTACATTTCTGTATCTGATTGAAAACTACTCAGACAAAACAAGGCAGTGGCTTTTTTGTTTGTCTGTTTTGTTTTGTTTCATTTCAGAAAATTACCAGTTACAAACAAAAAAAAAACCAACTAATTGTCCTTATATGTAGAAATTCTTACAAACATCAGTAACTTTGCTGACAAGCTAAAAATTAGGCCTGAGTTTGTCCACCTAATGGTACCAGTTTTTGAAAAAAGCAAATGGAATTACTTCATTTTAATCAATAACTTTAAAGGTATGTAGTGTGCTATCAATCCTGAGAATTCATGTGGGTAACAGACATATATGACATTGCAGGTTATATTTACTTCTGATTGCTTTCTTCTGCTCTGAATGAAAGTATTTCTAAAAAGAATCCAAATCTATTTCCCTGAACAGTGAAACTGCCATTCAATGTGCAAAAAATACACTAAAATTGCCTCCAAAAACCCCTTTGGATTTCTCATTGCTCTTTGAGTGATGGTACCGGGAAGAATACTTCATGGTCGAGGTGACTTCAGCCAGAAGGAGGGCTGAGTAAACTCTGTGGGCCACTGGCAAGCAGGCTGTTTGCTCTGCACGTCTCCGCAGTCATTAATAACGTATCTGTGCATGGCTGACTCACCCTCCCGTACACATCTGCTGCGGACCAGGCCTGCGTTTCTGTCCAGTTAGCCAGAGAGAGGTTGTGGTGTTTGTGCCAGCTCTGTGCCGGCTTCTGTCTCTCTGCCAGCTGTGGGAAGAGAAATTCATGCCAGGGCTGGCACCGGCTCCCGGCAGCCTCAGCGCACAGTGTCTGCTCTGGCCTGAGCTCTGCTGAGACTACTTCACCCTGTCAGAGACTTTTGAATACATCCGACCTCACAAAATAAGTTTGTGTTGGTTGAACACTTGGACTCATGTGCCTCAGTGGTTTCAGTCTCATCGGAGGGCTGTGGGAGGTGGGTTTGCTGTGGCGGTGCGGGGCTGTCAGGTGGTGCCTTGCGGGGCAGGGTGGGGGTCCAGGGCAGATGCACAAGCCTGGGCTTAGTTCCTGAGACTGTGTCTACAGTGAGGCGTGCAAGTCCCTTTCAGCTTTTCCTACTTCCTTTCCTACTGTGGAGACCAAACGGTTAATCTAAGAGGTGTGAAGATAAATGCATTAAATTGGGAAGAGCTTTCAGTCTTGAGTTGTATAGAATGCAGTAGTGCAAATTATTAAAAAATGTCAATGCATGATTAAAAACCTGAAGCTACATAAAGAGCAAGATGCTACCTTTCCAGAGAAAAATCTATTAAGTTTTAACTTCATATCAGTGATCTTGCCATATCCTATGTATTCATAGTGACAGGGAAAAGCAGACTGTGTAATGCCTCCCCATGAAGCATTTTAATTTTCTCTTCATTATTTACTTCAGTGGGGAAGGGCCACTGTTCCCAAGAATTACTTTTGCTTAAATCTGAGCAGTAAAATTCAACGTTTTCTGCTGGAACCATTCTATATACAACCTGTCCATTAGTCACCTAATACATTTTTTATCACTTCATAGTTCATTTTCTTCTTTTGACCTTTGAGGATTCCCAAGGAATTCTAAAACCCATTAGTATCTATGAACACTCACAGTAAATCCATAAATGATTGCTTAATGGTCATTGCTAATCAGAATTAAGCAATCTTGGCATAGTTAAAGCTTTTGTATGTTTTTTGGTTGGGGTTTTTTGTTGTTTTTTTTTTTTTTCCCTTTTTTCCTGTGATATACACTTTTTTTCTCTATTTATTTGCAATGTTATTTTAAGTATCAGATGATAAAATAAATGAGTATTTCTGAGAAAAAGCCAGTAAAATACTGTATTCATCAAATGCTGAAGTTGTAAATGCATTTAACAAGAGACCGCATTTTTGCAAATGATAGAGGGACTGTTTATGAGCATCACAGGGAGCTTACATAACCTTGATAGGGAAGGATGCAGGATCTCAAAGCAACAGATAATAGTAGTTAGAGAAAGGGTTAGATGAACTTCAGAATGTTTGATTTTGTGTAGATAAACATCACAGTGTTCGGATGTTTATCTGCAGCTTATCTAATCTGGATGTCTCAGGGCTGTTAGAAGTTTTATAAGAGTTCACAAAGTCCCTGGTACCTCTGTTTCCAGGTAGGCTGAAATGAAGTGAGACTATTCACACTTGCAGTATTTTGGCATTTAATTGCCAAAAGCTAATTGCCTGCTGCAGCCTTGAAGAACAGAGGGGAGGGTAAATTGAAAGTAGTGGACCAAACACAGCCTCATCAGATCTCCTCTGTGCTGGGAACTGTACAAACAGAAAGGCGTGAGCAGCTTTGCCTGCCTCAGTGAATTTACCACCTCCAAAGTAAAGGTGGGAGGGCTGTGTTGCTCCGAGTGGGTTGGTGTTGATTTACAAATGTTCCGTAAATTCTGCAATTCTCTGTTTTCGTGGTAAAGTGAAAAAAAGCATTTATTGGTCTTTATTATTTTGAAAATATTATATTCAAGCAGAATGATGCAAAGCCCTGAGATGCAGTGAAAAGATTCCTGATGATTTCAACAGACACTTCATTACCCCATCTCTGGTTGACAGCAGTTATGTATGTGAAACACAGATGCTGAAACACCAAAACACTGAGCTGTTTCAGTGCAACCTGTTTCTAATATGAGAATCTATGTTTGATACCTGTTTAACCTGCCCATGTGGAGTAGTGAAAGCACAAACCAATCTTGGAAATTTACTGCTGGACTCAGAATTATTGGTTGCTCCCCTGGCATCAAGTGAACAAGGGAGACTCTCGGCTGTATTTTAGAGATGCAGTTTTCCAGTTCTAATGATTGCGGAGTTATGAATGCCAAAATGGAGAGAAATTAATAAAAAAAAATCATAATATCCAGCTTTTATTATTTTTTAAAATCCAAGTTCTTAAAGGAAAATGCTTGTTTTCAGGGCTTGATTCATGATTTTGAATGTCTGACACTGGAAGCATTGACCTAGTTATTCATGATTCACAGGGAAATTACAAAGCTGTAAATAGCTTTTGCTTAGTTTTGGTTTTTAAATAGCTGTGTTTCCATTGTGCACCAAATAATTTCTGCTTGTATTTAAGATAAACAGTATTGGAAGTGGGAACCAATAAATTGAGGTTATCTGCTGGTGGGTGTCTTGGAGGAAAGGCAACTGAATTCAGAATAAGAATTGCTTGAGCCAGAAGCAGATGTCACACTCAACATCTGAAGTTCATGATTTTTTGGCTGCCTTGTTCTGTGCCTTTGTCACGCATTGTGTTCCAGTCTCTCTTTGTGGGGGAGTGGAGAGGGAGCACCAGGGCTGCCTGATGTCGCTGCATGTTGTCATCTTCTACCATCATTTGTGGCCAGATCCCTCACCCAAAGCCCAGTTGAGGTCGAGTGAGAGCCTTCCACTAACCTCCATGGTGTGAGAGCAGGCCCTACGTGCCCAGCACATCCTATTTACCAGAGGCTGGGTTCTGCTCTGCTTAGCCCTCATATGGAAAATAATTGCTGTTTTCTCCTATAAAGAAAATAGCTTTAAAAACAGACACAAATATTTTAATTTAACATTTCAAAATACACATGCTGTCAGATGAGCACCTACATTTGCCTAAGATAATCCATTATCTAACTATATATTTAAGATGGATTGCTTTCACCACTTACACAATCTGTTCTGGTTTAATTCCTTGTTGATGTGATGAAAAAGGCTTGCTTTCCATTTGATTTCTCACAGGTTTCCTTTGCTGGTTATCATGTGGTGCTCTGTCGTTGGGTTTGATTTGGGGATGTGAGCTGGCTGTGAACTGGAGTCCGTGATGTCCCTTGGAAAGCAGTAATGCAGCACACAGGAAAAAGCCCTCATTTAAGGTCAGGGTCTTCAGGGTGCAAACTGGCTCAGGAAATACAGCACCTTGAAGTCTTAGGCCCTTTGCAAAGATCATCAGGGGAAGATATTTTATTAATATTTTAGCTGACTGATTTTGTTTCAAAAGGCCATAGCAGAAACAAACAGAATAATTGAGGAAATTACAATAATAAACCCTTTTCTGAAATGGTATTTAACTACTGACAGCTGATGAAATGAGTCCAGAAACATGCATAAAACAAGAAAGGAAGAAAAAGAAAAACATGTTCTTGTTCATGAATGTTGAGCAACTTGGCCCAGACCAGTCTCCATTTGGCTTTATTTCAGCAGGAAATTTTTTGGTAAATCATGAATTCTTTCCCAAAATATACAATGCACTAGTTTAAAAACAATCAATCATTCATTAGAAGCTGAGGACGAGTTTGTAGAGACGGCCGTCTCATTTTCAAGTAGCTTGTCAGAGATGCAAGTGGGACTCTTGCCTACAGGCTGGCCTCCACTGCTGGGGCTGAGCAGACAGACTGGGGAGGAGGAGAGCGACGTCCTGGAGCACCAGAGCCATCGATGCTGCCAAGTCAGTGCTGGGGAGCCCCTTGCCTCAGGGCACGTGGCCTGGCAGCAGATGCTGTGTTCCCCAGCTCCCGTGGAGGTACCTGCATTTCATACGTCCTAGGTGGGCAAAGATCTTGCAGCAAGTGGGGTTTGGGTTCAACCTTGCAGGTACACCTTGTAGAGTACCCACAGACACACATGTGGAAAATTTCAGTGAGGTCAATGCAATTGCTTCCAGGCACAAAGCTGACAAGCTCAGAGCTTTTAGGGCAGGACTGGAAGGGGGTGGCTGATGTGTCTAAGGGGTGGTAGAAGCGGGGACTGGAGAAGCGCTCATGACATCTTCAGACATTGTGGAAGAACATGTGCTTTTTATAACTGGTATTCCCTAGTGCAAAGGCAGCTGCCAGTCTGTGTCCTACTTCAGACTGCATAATTGGTCTCCCATCTTTCCCACCCACCCTGCTTTTTAAGAAACCTTTATATTTGTTTTTTTCTACATTCTTTTTTCACATCTGATAATTGTGCTAGATTAAGGATGAATGCTTTGATCTTCATATAGAGCAAACTTGGTTATAAATCTATTGACAAGGGTGGAACCAGAAAATAAAAAACTCCAAACAAGTTGAAATAGCAAGACAGCAAAAGTGAAGAAGTAATAAAGGCGGTCCTTTTAAAACAGAAAAAATGTAAAAGCTTCCTAGTTATTGAAGGAAACAATGTCTGAAGCATATACCCACAAAGATCAAACAATTCTTATGTCAATATTATTGAAAAAGGAGATTTTTTTTTTTCCTTATATTAAGGTTTTTGAACCTCACTCTAGAAGGTTTTGGAATTACTTTAGATTTTCACCAGTCTAAAGAGATCAGAATCTTTTCTTGTTTAAATAAATTATTTAAAACCATACTCCCTAACGGCTCAGCCTGCACTAGATACTGCTGTTGAAAGGCTGGTCCCTTTGTTTGTTTGCCAGAAATATGACTATGTGCATGTGCTTTGTTTTTGAAATCTTACTATTAGTGGACATGAGTCTGCTTGTACTGTCAGGTCTTCAGCCAATACTGAACTTGAAGTTGCTCTTCTGTTTCAGATCTGATGAAGCCTCTCCATTTTGTCCAGATATAGATCATGGCACAGAAATGGTATTTTCTCTACTCACTGAAGTCATCCTGCCCTAGCCTCGTGAAGAGGTTTTTTAGTATTTCTCAAATAGTATTGGAGGGAGATTTCTGTTTTTTTTCTCTTCTTCACATAAAAATAATTTTATTGTGCTTTGGACCTCTTCTTTAACCTTTTGGACTCATTGTTTCAGAGCTGCCTGCTCAAGGTGCTTCCCCATCCCCTATGGGAAACTGTTGCAGCATCTGCAGCTTGTGCCACTTGCATTCACAGACACAAGTCAGGTATGGCACTGCCCACAAGGTTTTTCCAGATAACTTGAGTTGAATGTGTTTGTATTAGTGCCTAGGGACCCCTAGTCAAACTGGCTGAACCTTTTAATTGCATCTAATGGATCTACCTGCATGTAATTTGAAATGTTGGCCTTTTCCAGAAGAACTGTATTAATTCCCTGGTGACAATATCTCACTTTTCCATTCTTAAGAATATAATGCGCGTAAGGAATTTTATAATACTTGGTTCAGTGGAAAATGATGCTCGTGTTGCACTAACATGGAATTGTAGAACAATAGTTTCAATCAATACATTCATGTGCAAGAATTATTAAAAAATAACATCAGTATCTTACTGATTTCTGAGTAGTCATTCTCTGAAACTGCAATTACACCTAATTATTGTCTCTTCTGCAGTGATGAAAACTCCATGAGAATTTTCTCCTACAAACAAATGAACTTATATATGTGAAGGATGCTGAGCCAAAACCTAGGGACATGTGAGTTTTATGAATTAATGATGGCAGCACAAATGATCACAGTAATCCCATTTTGTTCAAGATTTTCTACCTATCATGGTAGTCCTATTTAGGTACCATATTTTTCCCATTAAATTCCATCTTCTGTAGCAAAAGCAATAAGAACTGGTTGAAAGATTTAGTTGTCCGTATATTGTTGTCTAGACAACAGTTGTATCTTCATAAATAAGCCATATTATTTTTTTGTTTACTCTGCTAAAGCACATTTCTGTTTTTTTTCCTGGAAGGTGGGTATGTCATTTTCCTCACTAACCCATATGTCCAAGATAGGCTCATTGTCTGCTACGGCTTGGATTGATCTTTTCTGAATGTAGCGGGTAGAATACAGCAGATTGTTCAGGCTCAGGGAAGCTCCTCACAGTCCTCCCCTGATCCAGCATGGGATCCCTCCCGCAGGAGACAGTCTTCCATGACCTTTTCCAATGTGAGTCCTTCCCACATGTTTTGGCACTTCACAAATTGCTCCAATGTGAGTCCTTTCCACAGCGTGTAGTACTCAGAAAAAAATTACTCCAGCATGGCCTTCCCATGGGCTCACAGCATCATTGAGACAAATCCACCTGCTCTGGTGTGGGGTCCTCTATGGGCTGCAGGTGGATATCTGCTCCACCATTAACCTTCATGGGGTGCAGGGGGACAATCTGCCTCGCCATGGTCCTCACCCCGGGCTGCAGGGGAATCTCTGCTCTGGCACCTGGAGCACCTTCTGTCCCTCTTTCTCTACTGACCTTGGTTTCTGCAGAGTAGTCTCACTCACATATTCTCACTCCTTTCTCCCAGCAGCTGTTGTAGAAACTACAGTAGGTCCATGTTGACCAGCCCTTCTCAAGGACAATATTAGACTAGACTCAAGAACTGTTGTAGATTTGTATATGTAAAAGTGGAAGGATTGGATTATTATAATGGCCTAGCTGATTTGAATTGTCTGGACAGATTACAAAATACAAAGTGTATATGAGAAAGATTTTTTGTTTTTAAATGGAAAGGGATATGACTGAAAGACATTTCAGTGAAAAGGAAGAGACTAAAATAGTGAATTATTTTTAAATTAGCTTTAGAACCAAGGAACGGGAATTTCTACACTAGATCACACCTTTAAAGTTTAGTCCATGTAATTTAGTATTTGGTTTTAACAACAGTGCTCAGGTATGTTGGAGAGCAGACCATCTATGGGATAATATGCAAGGAATTTCCTAATTCATATCAATAAGTCACTTGTACTGTGATGGATGAGTTTTTGCTTTGTGTTTTTATTTTAATGTAACCGTCAGTCTGCTGTTCATTTGATATGGCTGTTCAGAAAAGGCTGAGTATGTTCCTGTGCCTAGTCTGGGTTCTCTTCTAGTTTTATTTATTAGCTAAAGCACATTATCTTAAACTGATTATTTTGTGCTGCTGCCTGGTAAAGTAACTTTGGATAGTTTATTATATTAACACGTATCTGACTGGTTGCTGGTTTTATCTTAACTTCAGCATTGCCAAAGTAATTTTGTTTGGAATTATTTTAAGAACATATAATCACAGAAAAGAAAAGAAGTTGTTAATATTTAATTTATGTTTCCTTTTTGACTTGATGGTGCCTGTTGGCAGTGAATTCTACTGTGTTATGCACTGTGAGGAGATGATGTATCTCTTAACAATTTGAATCTTGCTCTTTGGTTTTGTTGAAAGTCCACTGTAAGATGTGAAAGGACCTGAAATATTTGTGTCCCTTTGCAATGTTTTGACTCTCTCACCTAAAATGACTTTTCCTTTTAATAACTCTTGTCATTTCTATATTTATTTCAATATATTTATATTTCTATTGTTTGACACAAGAATGGTCTTTATCCTCCCCAATAACTACCTAAAAGGTAGTGTCTAGTCCAAGATAGTTACCTAGGATCTCTTAATAGGAAGACTGACATCCAGGGAGAAACTCACTGCATTGTAAGTTGAGTGTTTGAAATAGCTTAGACAATTCCCACCCTCAAGGTCTGTCTGTCTTTTATTTACAGAGAGAAGTGTAGTCTCTATTATGAGACTGCACACTGACATTTTGGACAGCTAAAGTTAGGTGAGATCGATCCTACACACATGACCAAACCTGAATCACATGGATTTGTATATCACCCAATCTTTTCAGTATCACATTCCATAACATTCTTAAAAAAAACCCCCATATAATTCACATTTAGCTTTTTTTTTTTTTTTTTTTGACAACCATTGTGTAGAGTCATAGAATGATTTAGATTAGATGGGATGTCTGGAGATCATCTAGCACAACCTTCTACTCAAATCAGAGCCAGCTTAGGTCAGGTTGCTCAGAGCCTGGTGCAGTTGAATTTTGAGTATCTCCAAGGATGGTTACTCCTCAGCCTCTCTAGACAGCCCGTTCCAGTGCTTGACAACTCTCATTATGAAGATTTTTTCCTTATACCTATTTTGTACTTCCCCTTGCAATTATTTATGTCCCTTGTGTCTCATTTTTCCACTTTGGATCACTGAGAAGAGTCTGGCTTGACTTCTCTATATCCTTTCTTAGGTAGTTGTAAACAGCAATGAGGTCTCCTCTTAGCCTTCCTAAGACCGAAAAGTCCCAGTTCCCTCAGCCTTTTCTTGTACGTCCCTCCTTGCTCTAGCCCCTTAATCACCTTCGTAGCCCCCTGCTGGAGTTCCTCCAGTTTGTTGGTGTTGCTTGTACAGAGGAGTCCAGAGCAGGACACAGTGCTTGAGATGAGCTTCCCCTCTGGAACCAAATGGAATAAACACTTCCCTCAACCTGCTGACCATACTTTTGCTAATATAGCCCCCATATGATCTTAGCTTTCCTGACTGCAAGAGATTTTCTCTAAGCAAAGCATTCCTAGAGCCATATGATGTGAAGCCTAGGTCCTTTTCAGGGTGGGTGCAGTTATTGCAGAGCTCATTTGATGTAATTCCAGTTGAATCTTTCAGTGTGAATCGCTTGATGTGAATCAACATGAAGTGCTAAGTGCCATGGCTCAGTTACTGGGAGTGGGATAATTTCAGCCATCAAAATGTTAGGTGGTGGTTTCTTAGCTAAACATCTGTGGTTGCTTTATGGGCAATGGAGAGAGACAAATCTGCAGAGAGCAATTCTTCGCACCTATTTTAGAGCCTTATTTTATGAGAGCATATTGGATGGATCTGGCTCTTTTCCTTGGTTACAGAATACTCCTGGAGAGTTGGCTTAAACTAAATTCATCATTTGGTAGATTTTCTTAAGTCCAGCAAACCGTACCCTTACTGCAGTGTTTTTGCAGTCTTCTTTTGTACAGGCCAGGCAAAATGTATTTGCAAGTAATCTGATGCCCCTATGTGCAGTTTTCATGCTGTTACCATTCTACATGTTTCCTGCAAGTTTGATCTCCAGGGTAATCAGGTGTGGTGAGATAGATGAGCTTGCTTAAAATTTTATTTTACCCAGCAAAACAGATAAAACTCAGTAACTGTTCATCTAATTGCTCTAATAGCCTCATTCATCACATGACCTTGGTGATCTGATGTTTTCCACTCTATTTCACTCTTGTAATTCTTGTAGTAGAGGAACAGAGAACCAATGCCAAGTGTGAGCAAGAAGAGATCCCCCCAGATAGCAGCCAGCTCTGGAAAGCTGATGGCTTTTTCTTCCAGTGTAGTGAAAAATCAGTGGCCATTTGGTTGACTAGTGCAGATAGCTGCCATCAAGACTGATAGCTGATCAGAGCTGCCTGATATCAGAGAAGTAAATTGTAGTTGGGATAGTGTGTCTTTGGCTTTACATAAATATTAAACCTTAATTATCTTTTTTAAAGGGTTCTACTTTCATGTTGCATGTCCACCGATGGTATTTATAATGCTTTAATATTTGAAGGAAGAGTTGAATATTTGTTGCCAAAAGGAAATATTAATTTTAAACTGATGTTAACAGCTTTCAAATTCAGAACACTGGCTAAATCCTTTGTGGAAGACAAAGGCAAGATATTCTATATGAAGTGGGCCTCTGCTGCCCCTGGATGTCCTGTATCCTTTGGGAGCTTCACACCACTAGCAGAAAATGGAAACACATCTCACTAACAAAACTTAATTTAGAAATGTTGTAGCCTGAATACAAAATTCCCCTTTCAGAGGGAAGCAGAAAAGCTGATGGTTAAGAATCTGCTCAACTTTCTGCTTGTCGTCAGTCATTTTTAAACCAAAGCACGCATTTCTCTGTGAGTGGGGCAGAAGCAGAATGATCTGGATTCTTTCCTCACCCAGAGGACCAGATGGTACTACTGTGAAATTCATCGTCAGCATCAAAGGCTTACTGCTGTGTATCAATACTTTGTTATGGCAGTCCCTTCTCATGCTCGGGCTGTGAGCCTGAGTGGGGCAATTAGGATGTGTTGTCTTTAGCATATAGATGATATCCAGGTCTGAACTCTCCTGGGGCTCACCTGAGAATCATTCAAAATCCACAGCTGTTGTCAGATGTTGTTTTCATTTGGTCAGTGACACATCTTATTCAGAGGGCATTGTACTTGAACTCTTTGATCCATAGAATTTGTGTTTGTTCTTGATCTGAAGGATGAGTATGGTTTAGCTGGAACAAAAGGCCTCTCAGAGTGTAAGTGTTCAAGAATACATAAAAATGCTTTCTTTAATTTTATCCTGCCCTGAAATAGTCTGAATAATTTATTCAAAGACAAAATAGATAAACATTTATGAGCCAAACAATGCTGAAAAATATGTTCCTCCTAGCTAAAATCTTAGGGACGTAGAACACAATTTACATTGTGAAGTACAAAATAATGAGACTAATTAGGTGTGTCATCTGCTTGTTACTTTAACATCTTTATGCCTCCAATGCATCATTTCAACTGTCAATTTCAAACGCTTTATTTTAGAAAGGTCCTAATCAGTATTGCTGTCATGAGGTATTGAAGAGAAAAAACAAAAATTTTTGAGCTCAATGGAAGACACATGGCAAGAAGTGCATACTCTTCATTTGGAGTGGCAAACCCTTGGCTACCTTAGGTTAAAATGAAAATGCAATTTGAGTCAGAGATTTGACTTCAAGACAACAGGGAAGTCAAAGGGTCAACTTAAGCTGTCAGTAGGAACTGAAACCATTTTCTCACTGTTATTTCCATGCCAGATAATAAAAATAAATAATATTATTTAAAATGCATCATCCTTCAGTGTAGATGTATGTGAGAATAGCAAGACTCCAACTAAAAGCAAGAGACCCATGGCCTGAGTGGTGTCAAAATCAAATGAAATGTCAGGAAACAGAGAACAGGAAGAATCATCATTTTTTTACAGTGTAAGTGCATGGTACATCTACAGAGGAATTCATTCAGTTCAGATGCACCATCTCAAGATGTGATGGTAAAAACAAAGATTCTTAGGAAGTCAGCAAAGATGATCAAATGTGTAGAAGGAACAAATGGCCTAGGACTCTTCAGCTTGGAAAAAGAGATAAATGAGGCTAGATAGGACACGTGTCTATAAACCAATGAATAATGTAAGCAGGAAATGGCTGTTCACTGTCTCTACATTAGATGTAGAGAGCATAAAATTAAATGACTGAGTGATACTTTCGATTAAAGAGAGAATTTTTTCATCCCTTGCTAGTGGAGCTGTGCAACACAGAGTTGTATGGTCAGTGGTGGATGCCAAAAGGTTTACGTAGCTTCTGACTTGAGTAGCCAAATTTATGGGGAAAGAAAAGGAAAGAAGTCCCTCAAGGGCTATTGAATACATAGATCCCTCTTCTGGAAAGGAGATTGCTGAGCTGCAGACTGCTGTAGGCTGGAAGGGGAGGCTCGGGAATCGTCACTACATGCTTGACCTGCCCTTGGACTCTTCTCTTGGCCTCTGTTACTGGCTGTTGAAAGAATTTGGCCACCAGATCTTTTGTTTGACTCCCGACAGCTGTTCTTACACCACAACACAGAGACCAACTGTTAGGCCTATCACTTTGTTCTCTATAAACCTCTTCACCTAGAACACCTTAGGTGTGAACCTACAGTGTTCTTAAAGTGAGCACAGTACTTGTGCAGAGCAGATCATTACACTGATAGTGGTATCCATGAAATTATACTGAAACAGAATTATGAGCAGCTCTAAGACTATCCATTGTTTGTCCAGGGCTTGAGAATCTAAAATTCTTTGTTAATATTTGCTGTAATAGGCTTCTAGCCATTAAAACCTCCTCCAACTTATATGTGAGTTAATGCTGTCATTTGTGATGATTCAACAGGGTGTTCAAGTAATTACTGAATCACGGTGACAAAGTATTTTCTTTGGTAGTCCGTTGTTGTTGCAGATAGAATGATACCATTTGCCAGTCAAGATATAGTGTACCTATTCCTCCCCACCATCCTGCACCTCCAGTAATTCTTTTAGTGATACTTACCAGCAATAAACCAGTTTGGCAGCAGCAGCAGCTGCTTTTTTAAAGGAATGAACTGCCAAAGGTGTGAAAGACAAACGGTCTCTGTGTTTCTTCTTACATGATTCCTGCCATATATAAAGCAAAGATGCAAGAGAAAAAGCTCCCAATGTTCCAGTAATCCCAGACTGCATACATTTTTCTACTCCATTTGCCAGCAACTTAAAGTCCCAATATTTGCCTTGCTGACAATAGCAGACTTCAAATTGTGGGTGAAGAAGAGCTGGGAGGACTGAAAATCCAATCAACTTTAGAATTACATCTTGGCAAACTGAGCTGAAATCAATCAACGGGATTCAGCAAAGGCCAATATGAAGTGGTCTGAAGAAGAAGAAATCATGAAATAGATGAGAATAGGTGAAGAGAGGGACATTGGTTCAGTAGTAGTTTAAAACAGAGATTGAGAGTGGGGGGATTATGCCTGAAGATAAATTGAACAGGGGTCAATGAAGAGTGAGACACTGTCATAATAAATTGTTCTTACTGGAGGAGTAATTGAAATGGGTCTGTTAGTTTCAATGGGAATGAGATCAGGCTCTGTGGACTGCTGCAGGAAAATTTAAGTTAGCATTTGGCATTCAGTTTTCATGGGGATAAAAGTGCTTTCAAAGGAAGAGCCTAGAGGTTCCACCGTTGTGGGCAATAATGCTCTATTTGAATTGGTTTCAGACTAATTGAATTAACACTGCTGAGCTGTAGGAATATACGTCAGTGATTTCCCCTGAAAAACACTTCAGTCTTACAGTTGTTCTGTTAAAACTGTGAACTTCCCTATTTTTCCTCAAATATCAAAGTCAAACCCAACAATGTATATTAATATATAAAAAAGATGCTTCACCTACAAATGGTGAACCTAAGATGGTAAAATTGTCACATCAAATGAATATTCAGTAGTTCTTGATCCTGGACATGCAACCCTGGAGAGAACGTTGCCAATGTGAGTACCTCCATTAGTCTTTTAGTATTAGCCATATATCTGCTGGCAAGGTCAGGACAATAGTTTTGACCTACATCTGTAAGTTTTAAAGTGTTGCTGAGTTATCTTCTCCAAGTAGCTACTTTAGGGGCAGATGGTATAGAAAGGAAAGCACTTGAACAGAGCTGATGGGCACAACAGCAGATGTGTTAAGTTAGATGATTAGTTAAAGCAGGAGGGATATCTTAAAGAATAATTTGTAAACATGACATCAATTGATTTTTTTCTTTTTCTCAGATTTTCATAAGATTGTAAACCAGGGCCAGAGAAAGACAAGAAGCACGATAATATTTTATCAGACTACCATTTTGAAATGGGTTCCAGCTGACAACGGAGTTTTGATTTTATCACTTTGGATGCCTAGTTCAACTACTGGAACATCTGTTATTTCAACAATATCACATCTACCCATCTATGCATTCCTAATAGGCCTTGTTAACTTGGTGTACACAATCTGACATGAAAACAGACGCATTTCTGTTAAAAATAAAATAAAAAGTCATGCTAGGAGACATTAAAACTGCTGTGGTAGCTGAGGAGCTGAGACTGCTTCCCTTAAAATCAACCGCACAATTCCTGTCCTGCTCAGAGAAAGTAGAAATAAGTTCTATGAAATTAACTTAGAATATCCAGTATTTCTTTTTGCTTAGATGAAACTCTGTCTACAAATGTCCTTTGTTTAAGAAACAACGCTCTGTATCATGTAAAGGACATGTACATAGTGCAACAAGAGAATTTTAATAGTGTCATTGCCTACTGAAATATAACCAATAAAAATGAAAGGCCACCTAATATTTTGTGAAGAAATAAGCCTCACAAAACTACTCTGATAATTCTTCACTACTTGTCTTCACCTTTAGAGAAGGAGCCTAGATGGTTACAGAGTCTTACTCTAAAGAAGTGACCAAAGTAGGTGAGATGCCAGGCAAATCAGGCAAAATAAGTGGCAGTCAAGCAAAACCAGCCGTTGATCCTGAGAATTGTCTGTGTCTTTTCACAGATGTGGAGCTCCCACAGCTTAGATCCACCAAATATGAGGATGAAGATAAAAAGCATACATAGAAAGTCTTTGGATTACATTTATTTATAGGTGCTCTCTCAACAAAAATCGCAGTGGGCTGCATATTTTTATATGCTTTCAAGAGGGGGACAGAGCAGAAAACCACACTAACTTTCTCATCTGGGATAAAAGACACAGTGAACACTGCAATAATACTGTGGGGTTGACTGGTTTGGGTTTTTTTACGAATGGTGGCTTTGGAAGTCAAGAGTTGTTTTTCATTAATTTCTTTGGATTTCCTATTCCTTTCTGAATGTCCTCCTTCAACTGTCCCCCCACCCCCAAAGGAATTAGACACTAGCAGTTGGCAATCTGATGTAGAAACAAGGACTCGAGAAATCAGACAGTTTGTAAACCCTTGGGGCTTTCAAAACTGTATCCAAGCTCCTGAGGCAGCAGGTAACCCGGCATCATTTGACATTCCAGCTGATTCTGGGAGGTGGAAGTAGAGAAATGTATGAATGTGAAAAGTATACTGATTTTTTTTTTCTAACCTCAAAACATTTCCTTAGCTCAGAATTATGGTTCAGGTCAGTTTGTAAGTTATATGAGCCAGTTTGCTGATCCCTAGATATGAGACTCAAGGGAGATAAAGCCAGACTCCAAAACAATCATTTAAAAATCCAGTCAGAAGAAGGATGAATATGATACTTTTGGGGATGGTGGCCTGCAAAGGGAAGAAAAAGATTTTTAAATGGGAAATTACTCAGAATATCATAAAATTGAGCCACGCAAAAAGAAAAAAATGACAGCTCTTTGCATTATGGGTAAATATTTTAATCTGCAAAATTTTGCAAAATAAAAAGATAGCTGTATTTCCAGTTCATACATTCCCCTGAACTCAGGGCAGGTCCACCAGAGCGTGCCTGCTTCCTGCTCATCACAAAGATCCTCACTGCACTCATCAGTATCACTGCACTGCACAGCATCACCAAAAGACTCTGTTAAAGGTTCACTTCAGTATATTCAAGAACACGTACAGCTTTTGTGAAAAAAAGAAGCATATTTTTGTAGTAAAACATGCAGGGTCACTGAAGCTATTTGCAAGGCTGCACCATATAAACCTACAGATTTCCTCTGTGACCTTAAACCCTGAAGTTCAGGAGTTTAGGGGTTACAAACATACATACTATTTTTTTTAATGTTTATTTTGGTCAAACAACAGCTGGATGTGGATTAAAGCGACCATTCATGTGTTTAGTTGGTCATCTGCATGTGTAGTTAGTGAAATTAAGAATTGTTTGGAGCACTGTGCCTGCATTGTGCATGCATATTTTTGCACTGAAAACATCTGAAAATTGGGCCTGCGACCTCTTTGCCAATGTTTCCGTCAGGAAGTGTGGGGAAATTGTTCCTTCAATAAGCACCCAGGGATATTGTGAGGCTAAATGAGTTCTTTTGGAAAGCACACGAAAATCCTTGGAAGGAGAGCATAATGTAAGGGCAAAGTATTTTTTTATGTAGGCTGAGTCACATTCGCCTGTCCTATGTGTACAGCTGAAATAGCTGTTTAGTATTAGTCTTAATTAGGAAAAGCCTGCAAAGTGTCCTGTGTGCTGTATGGTATTATCATCACTGATGTAACAGCACTGATGCTCGAGGTCCTGTGTGCTGAGTACTTTCTTATGGAAAAAAACTCAGAAATTGGACCAGAACAGCAAAGCAGGTGAACCCCATGTGTATGTCTGCTGCCAATGCCTTGAGCCTGCCAATTATGGAGATTTTTACACAGGGAAGAGGAATGTGAATTTTTTGTTTTGTTTTGTTTAAATTCATGACATATTATATAAAGATACAACTATAAAACATCTGATGTAGGACAGAGGTCTGAAATGAGCAGCTGGGTAACTGCTCCCTGTCACTCTTGTAGCATGCTATGGCTGAAACAGCCACCTCGTCCCATGAGCTTCGGCTCCTTGGGCTTTATCCACTGACTGGCATACTGGAAACTAGCTGTGCTTTAGTGGGCTCCAGTGTGTCAGGTTGATTGTCTCTTCAAACTGAAGCTGAAAGTGAGAATGGGATTTTGAGCTATAAAGGGGAGAGATGAGTTGGAGAGTCAACTTCTGTCAAGCTCTGGCTGAGAGTTCCAGAAATATACGTGCATATTTTGGTGACTAGAACCATCTCTATAAGGCTAATTTTCAAAAATGCTCTATCGTTGCCATGTCTACAGAAGTTAATATTTACTTAGCCTACATGTTGTTACCATGAGCAAAATATGGTCACAAAGACCGTGCAGGCTTCTTATCTACCCAAAAGAGCCATAAACACATTTCACATGGTGTGCTTAAAAAAACCAAACCAAACCACCACCACCATCAAAAAACAAAACAAAACAAAACAAAACCAAAAAAACAAACACAAATCAACCTCCCAGAAAACTAGAAAAAAGAAAAAAAAAAAAAAAAGAAAATAAAAACCACCTATCTAGAAGCCAAATCTTCTGTCCGGGACTCCATTTGGCTACAGTACAGCAACAGCAGCTCCTGACCTGCCAGGCCGATTCCAGATTTCAAGCGGTCTAGTGAATTGTGACAGACTGGCGTCAGTCTTCTATTCCTATCTTATGAAACATTTTCAATGGAATATTTTAATTAAAATCAGCTTTGCACACTGGCATCAGAAAACTCATAACCTTCCCACAATCAAATATCAACTGGAAAAGACAGTAAGCAGTTGACTACAGAGCTGTTGTTTAACTTTGACCCAAGGTGGGAACCTGCTCCAGTTTGTCAGGCAGTGTCTAGCTGCTGCTGCCCTGCTCCTCTGGGTCAGCTTTGACTCCTATGTAAGAAAACAGCAATGTGTAGAAACCCTCCATGCCTCCGTTCCACAAATACACAACTCCTGGGATTCAGATGGATTTTCTGACATCTAACAAGTAAATCTGTAATGGAGTAGGGAATTAAAATTAATTAAAACCAGGTTTGTTTAAGAAATTCAGTGTCTGCATTGATTTGTTATTGTTATTTTCCCTGTGGATCTCAGTCACTAAGCACTATTTCCAGCGTGCCGTGTCGGCAGCATTCACGGGATCTGCGCACAGGCTGTCTGAGGAAATCAGGTTGTTTTAAACAAAGATGCAGACTGCGGTCACTTAATTTTTTTAACTTACAGATTTCAGGGTAAAGTTCCTTTTAAATGGAGCAGTTGTCTCAGTAGAGGTAGTGGCCAATCACCACTTCTCCTGCTAATTTGCATATAATGAGTCCATTGTTTGTAAAGGATTAGCATCCAGAGACTACTGGCTCGTCAGGCTGCTCTTTGACAGATTACTTGGACCCGTCATGACTCTTTAAGGATCCCTGCTAAGAGGCAGAGTAAATTACCCTCTGCTGAGCTCTGTGCTGCTGTGGAGAGGCTGTGGTTCATTTAAATTGAGTTCAACTATTACCACACCACACTGCAGCATATGCTACAGACAAAGAAACATGGGGTTTCATGCAGCTTGGGCAGTGGGGCTTGAAGAGTTCCTTGAGAACTGTTGTTTTGACTTCGCTTTACACAGGGGGCAGATATGGACATTGTCCTGATGGCTTTGGCAGCCCTCAGTTAAGTCAGTGCTCTTGACCATCTTTTTCTTAGTGGCTGGTCATTGCAGGAAGTGACTCCCATAAAACAATAGCTAAGTGTCTTCAGCACAAAAAGGAGACCATGGAGATAAGTGGTGGAGAGCCGTTGAGTAGAGTAGGTAGATACATTTTGCCTCCTTTCATGGCACAATAATTGGAAGTATCAGCTGAAGCTAGTATGTGATAGGTTCAGACAGATGAAGTGAGGCAGCTCATTGCTTAGGGTGTGAGGGAGTTGTGGGGCTTCTTGCCACAGGAAACTAAGAACACGGTTCCCATGAGTTCAAGGGGAATCTGGATCCATCACTGAAGAAAAAAATGCTGAAGCTGTGAAGGCAGTGATTCTTCCTCAGGAAGTTCCCAAGCTGTAAGATGCTGGAGGCTATGAGAGTGCTTGGGCATGTAACACTAGATCCTTATGGTGCTCCTATGCTCTTCTCCAGAAATCTGTGACTGATGGAGACACGGCACTGGGCTAGACTCACCATCTGCCCAGAACGATTATTCCCCAATTTGTCACAGATGTGGCCCCACGCACTTTAAAGACACATGCTAGCTTTATTGTTCACAAGCTTCTTAGCTAATTCAGGTATGGATATTTGGCTTCCACACTGCAAATTACAAGGGAGATATACCAACGTGCACTGGTCACTGCATAATGCAAGTGCTGCAGAGCTGCTGCCGTTTGAGTCAAGTGGACACTCTTCTCTACTGACAGATCTACACCTTAAAGTTGAAGTTTTAGAAAGAATTTAATACTGTCTACCAGTTTTCAAACTAGTGAAAACACGCCATTGGTACTGGCTTTGAGCTTCCCATACAGAGAACATATATGCAGTTTTTCACCACAGTTTCCAAGTATAAAAAGGATATATTAAAATAGTATCCTTTGCACTTGTTCACAGCCTCACTATCTCTCCCTGTGGAAGGCTGATTTCGAAGTTGTGACATTCTGAGACTGTGGTTTTGAAATTGTTAAGATCTCACAGTAAGAAACATCCTTAGACGGGTGTTTTAAAAATTGAGAGCTTTCAAAGCAGACAGTAGCCTCGATGGATGAAGAACCCTATTAGTCCTCTAAGAGAAAAATATGCTATATAATTAGGATCATGATGACATTATGCACAAATTATTAGTGAAAGCTTAATCTGGATTTCCAGTACCTGAAGTAACAATTCTGAACCAGGCGAACACTGTGAACTTTTTGATGAAAATATTTCCCTAAATGGGAATGTTTTGATCCAGGTTGTCTGCTGTCACTGCCTCTGAGCATCTAACATCTCTATTCCTAAATACCAAGCCATGAGGACAAGACTGGCTTAGTGCCAATTGTTTAACCTGCTTTTCCTCCTACACCCTCACAGTGTTCTTGTCCACCCATCTGCAAACACTTTTTCTTAAGCAAGGGGTTTCTGAGTCTGTATGTCAGCCTCGGGTGCCTGATCTTCAGGCTGGAGCCTTTCTCCTTCACAAATGAATAAATGCTGCTCTCTACTGGAAACTCTTAGCACGTTGCAGTCTGCCGATACTTTCCATATGAAAAGAAGGCGATGGGAAGTGCAAACAGCTATTAAAAAATTAGACAAGTAGAGTCCTCCAGGGAGTAAACTGTCCATGGATCAACGTTAGTGCAGTGCTGCCAGATCTTCTACTGCCTCTCCTGTTCTTTGGGACTGCTCTTCTGAACACTGGAAACATAACCACAAGTGCTGAGGAACTCTCCCTACCATGTACTTGGCAGCACAAGTGAGAAATGAGAGGAGCCATGCAGAGAGTACCTGGTAGCTACTCCTGTACCTCAGGTGAAATCCAACACGTCTGGATGCCTGCAAATGCACAGCTGTTCCTGTTGACTTACCACGCCGATCTTATAACAAGCACGTGAGTGCAAAGCAGACAAAGAGGAAGTATTTCTTCTATGGCCAATGAAAATTGCCAACAATTATGAACTTGGAATCTAAAGTTATGACATTTGAAGCATGTTCATTGACGTCTGAAGGCCATGCAGCAGGTCCGTCTGGGGGACACCAGGACATAACAAGATCATAGATCTGATTTACAAGAGGTGACCTAGCTTGACAAGCTGTCATGCAAACTTATTTCACACGGGTTAATTTCAGCAGAAAATACATTCAAATGCTGTCCTGGATTAGGCCAAAACCTGAACATTTGTTCCAACCCATTTAAGTAGGCTTCATGTAAGGTGATGGGAGCACCCTCTAGCCCCTCAAGGGAAGATACAGTGTACTAAGATACCTTCAGAAAGTACAGAGAAATCCATATTAAACTGAGTCTAGGAGCTCATCCAGCACATCCCAGCACTCACAGTACTCCCATCTCGTCTCTCTGTGGGCTGTCTCTCTGCACAAGAGAATGGCTGTGTTGCCAGTTTGCTGAGATGAGCCTGTACCTGTGAAGAACTGAAAAGACCAGGAGAACTCTTCTTGGGCAGATACGTGAATTAAGGTGTTAACAGTACAACTGCAGTCAGGAAAAGAAATAGGAAAATAGAGCAGCTAAGATAAAAAAGCAATCAAACAAAAAAACAACCCCACACACCAAAAAAACCCCAAAACACAACCAGAAAAAACAAAACAGAAGAAGTAGTGTTTCAAGGAACAAAAGGCATGTCAGAGTATGACAACATGCCTGCCATCTTCTAGCAGTAGGTGATACTGGACCAACTTCAGGCTAGGTTTCATGTCTTTCAACTTCCCTCCCATACCTCATTTTGGCCTAAGATCCATGGTTTTTCATCTCTCCCCTCTAGCAATCATTGCCTCAATCTTTGCCCCTATGCCTTCCTCAGTTGTGGTTTCTGAATTATTGAGACATCTTTATTTGCACCCACTGTGTACAAAGATTCCTTTATAAATACTGTATTTACTAAGGCCTTAAGCCAGTACTTGGTGACGTTGGTGGGATTAATTCCACTGACTTCAGAGGACTTTGGAACACACTTTCTCTGTGAATTACAATACTAGTTTCATTTCTTAACCCTTTTCTTAAGTGATGGAATATCAGCGTGAAAGCCAATACATTCCCAACTGTGAGCCTTGTTTGGTCAGTTCCCGCAACAAAACCTGGAGAAGACTTACCATGTTGAAGGGAGGGCAGCCAAGGCAATATGGAAGAAAGCTGAGGTTCTGTTTTTCCAGTTTTGCGGGAAGCAGATGGTAATTGTGGTAATTGTTGTTCGTTTCAGGCCAGAGTTACAGCTCCCGAGTTGGGTCTCAATCTTTGGTTCCTCTGAGGTCAGGTCGGAAAGGATGAATCAGAGGTGAGATCCAATGATGCATTAAGAGCTTTCCCAGCAAAAACAGAATTAGAGGAACAAGCAAAACCAAATCCTTCAGTTAATGTTGTTTGCTGAAGTCCAAGAAAAACCAAGGACTTCAGAGGAACACATCAAGGTCCCAGCTGATCTTCCACTTGAAACAGAAAATAGATAGGTACATCATGGTGTTATTGTACACGGAAACTACAAAACACTAGGCTTGAGCATGTTGCACTTCTTTCTCTTTCACCTTCTATCTCTTAGTTCTCTCCAAAATTTACCTTTGCCCCTCTGCAACCATTTCTGTCGACATTCACATCTTCTGTGTCCTCTTCGCTAAGCTCCAATTACCTGTGGGTACTGTTTGTAGTTGTGTCTCCTGTTCATGAAACTTGTATAATTTCTCTTTTCTTAACCACTGCCCAATGAATCCTGCTCTGTCTAAGCTCCTTTCCCCTTCTACAGCCTTCATCTTCTCATTCCCTGCGTAACTTCTGTTAATTTCTTTTCCAAGTGTGACCAGAAATGCTCCACAAAGTGGTGTGAAACATATCCACAAATGTATATGGATTAGATTAGGCAGTCTCTACTTGCAACTTAAACACTAACTTCCCATTAGAGGGAGTAATGCCTATGAAATACATATGAAAGCAATGGAGTTACGTGTTTAATGTCTCTGTCTGCTTTTATGTGAGGTTTTGTCTCTGGTGTATCATCCCTTGGTGTCACATCTGAGCATTTTTGACCACTTCCTTAATGTGCAGCACCATCCTTTTTAGAGAAATGTTTATTATTGGTGGAAATGTAGAAAGTGATTACTAACTGACTCAAATAGAAATGAGGATGGAATATAGACACGAAGACTTGGGTATTTTTTGCTTCTTTCTTTTTTATTTTCTTTTCTTCTTTTCACTTGCCATTTAATTATTTATTATTTTATACAGAAAAATAATTACACCTTTAATCAATTTTACAAGATACAATGTCAAGTGAAATGTTAAAAACTCATTGTTAAATTAAATTACCTAAAAAAATTCTTTGTCTAGAAATATATGTTTGATAGCCAGCTGTTAATATGTCAGTGCCACTCAGCCTGAACTGTTTCCCATTTCATTTGTGTTAATTAAGACACAGCAAAATTAAAAAAAAAAAAAAGCAAAGATTGTACAAAAGCAGCAGAAAAATGGGGTAATTTTGAAGAGCAGTGGGGTGGCATGGAGATTGTGAGGGTCCAGAACTAATGTTCATAGTACGGAGAAGAGTGAGCTCACAAGCTTAAGTCAGCATTCAGTGTTCAAGAATTGAAAGGTTAGAGGTGGTAGCATAGGACAGGACCTTCTGAAGCACTACAATAAGGCATTTTTACTGAGGTAAGGTTTCTGTTCATGTGTTTTAGTATGATTTTAGACAATGGGATGACATGGCTGTGATGATGCCATATTAATGTTTTTGATGTGTCCTGGGTTCTGCCACAAAACAGCTGAACCTGGTCATCGATCAGAAACTATTTCTGATACATCATTAAAACCGCATTTTTCTGTAGAATCATAGAATCATCTAGGTTGGAAAAGACCCATGGGATCATCGTGTTCAGCCTTTCACCAAACTCTACAAGTTCACACCTAGACCATATCCCTCAACACTACATCTGAGCGATTCGTAAACACATCCAGGGATGGCGACTCAACCCCCTCCCTTGGCAGCCTATTCCAATATCCACCACTCTTTCTGTGAAGAATTTTCTCCTAGTGTCCAGTCTAAACCTGCCTTGTTTCAGCTTTGTACCAAATTAGAACTTAAGCCTCTCAGTAGAGATGGGAGATGATGCCCCTCAGAGAAAGTAAGATGATACTGTTTACTTTTCTGACACTCCTTCCCCTGTGAGATGTAGCAGCTCCTGCCAAGCTCAGAAGAGGAGGTGTGAGCTGTACATTTTGCAGTTGCTTCTTGTAAATGCTTTGGCTCCTAGACCTAGGAAGATACTTTGTGGAACAGGAGGGGACCTAACTGCTGTCTTAAGCTACTTAATAGGGTGGTTAGAGAAGAGGCAGACCAGGGGACAGAAGTAGCTGTCAGAACTTGCTACATGGGAAATTCTGGTTATATATATATATAAAAATATTCATATGTGGTCCAGTGGTCAAAAACTGGAACCAGCTACTCAAAGAGGTTAGAGAATGTTCATCTTCAGAACTCAGCTGAACATGATCCTGGGGAGCCTAACTTAACTTTGAAGTCCACCCTTCCTTCAGGAAAATTTTGGTCAAAATAATCTCAAGAGGTCCCTGCTAACAAAAATCATTCTGTAATTCTGTAATTCTACCATGGATCAAATTTAACCCAGGCATCTATTCTGGAATACCTTTACCTGATCTGTCAATTACAGGTAAAATTAAGGAGGAAAGAGATCAGATTAAAATGGAAGATGAAGAAAGCAACACAGACATAACTTCAGTTCTGAAATGTTCTTCACTGACTTCTCAGGATAGAAGGAATTGGGAACTGACTTCAGTACAAGGCATTCTACAGCAGTGCAGATACTTACCACAATAATCACAAGTTAGGACAAAGGATGGCTGCAAACATTAAGCTGTTTTCTATCACAGTAACATTGATGGAAGGAGAAGAAAAAGATACAGGTTTCCTGAAATGAAACATACATCCAAAATAAAACCTCAAGCTAAGGATCATGAATTCTTGTGTGATATCTAAGCACATGATTCAAACAGAAGGTGCTGCCTGTATGTGTTGATGGAAGTAGTTGATGAAAGTATTTTTTCTGCATTATTTCTGGGGACAAGACTAGCAACAGTAAGGTGAAGATAAGGCTTGGGTTATAGGAAATATCAGGAGACCCTCTTTAACAGGAGGTTAGTGAGGACAGGACACAAGCAAAAGTACTGAAGTGATTCATTCTACATTTTTGAGGAGATTTACTGGATGATCTAGGATGCTTGCTCTATTATAAGAGAAAAAAGTGAATTGTAGAAGCTAAAGAACAGCCTTCATAAATGTTTGATCACATATGTGCATCACACAAATAATGAACTGCATTCTAAGAATTAATAAGAGCTGTAAGAACTGAAAAAAATGGGCAAATGAGGGTATTCTCTTTTACATGTTACTTTATACTTCTTTTTTCCCTTCTTGTTTTGTTTTTTTTTTTTTTTTCCTCTCATATTGCCAAGATCACTGACTTCTGAATACATGATTAGGTAATTTCCTTTTGTAGTTCTTCAAAAACACTATTTTGCTTCATTCTCAGTGTTCAAAGTGCAATACTGCACTTTGATATGTACCTGACTTCTTGCTTACCTTACACAAAGACAAGAGTAATGAATCTAGCAATGAGATGTAATTTTTCATGTCTATTAACAATTTATTGGCATGTTTCTCTCATCAGTTTTGTTGGAGTGATCATGCTGGGTTTGGACTGTAATTAATTTGGGACATTTAAAAAAAAATCCAAAAAGCCCAGTGTGAGTTAGACAGAGAATAAAAAATTTAATAGGAGTTAACACCTACCTTCCTACTCACCACCATCACCCCATCACCTCCTTTCATCAGGAGTGTTTTCTTTTAGTAAGAGTGTGTAGTTTTTTGTTGTTCATTTTTGGGGGTTTTTTTTTGGCAGTGTTTATCTTAGTGATCTCTGTGGCTTTCTGTCTACTTGTGTCTCACAGACAGTGTAACAGGGTTTATAAAGGCCTGTTTGTATTCTAAATAATTAAAATACCCTGGATATATAGATGACATAAATCATTAGATCCACCTGAGTGGAAAATATGAATTTGATTATGTGACCCCCTCCTGATTGTGAAAAATAGTTTTCTTCAGTCTCTTAAATAATATTATGTGGCTTAAGTGCTGAGGTTCCTGATAATTGTCTTGTGGGACTGTTCTTCATCTAAGAGACATCTGCATCTCATGACTCTCTAGTGGTCTACTGAGAATTCTTTTACACTCATTTCCATCCCCAGCTCCTAATTTCTCTCTCAGGCTACTCTAAGCACTATCTTTCAGGTTTTCATTTCTCCAAGGAAATTCATCAGATGTACTCATGAACAAGGGTAGGAACCAGCCTACTGCTCAGAGAGAGATTTTTCAGAGGCCCCTTTTGATGTCAGTTTATGATCCTGTGCAGAGAAACCAGTGTTACTCAGATGTAGGTCGGGTGAGCAGTGAATTGGGTATCAGCTTAGGTCTGAGTTTGGCAGAGATACACATGCAGCATGGAAAAAAGGGGCAATAGAAGGACAACTTTCATAAAAAAAGCTGTGAGAGGCACAGCAGAAGCCTCTGCCTCTCTGTTCTTTCTTGGAAGAACTTAGCATAGGCTTGAACTTTAGATTTGAATCTGGATCACCTGTTTAGCAAGTCAAAGATGAATCCAAGGAGCTTCTGTTCGTCCTTTCTGCATTTCACACTAGGCACGGGGAGAAAACATCCAGTTTATGTTTGGCATTTGCAAGCAAATGTTTGTCCAGAAGAATGAAGGAGGTTGCAAGAGATTCTCTGCTGCCCTTCGCGATAGTTTCTATTGCATTGCTTTAAGAGATGCAGAAAATGATAATGACTGAAGTGAAATAAGAAGCAAAAAGTAATATTATATAATAGCTGTACTTAGGAAAATGAGAGACATCTGTCGGTTCAAGAATTGCATTTCCCAAAGAGTTAATAAATAACTAATACAAAACTGCAGCAGAGACAGCACAGAGGTCTTCTTTCTATAGAAAATAAATAAATAAATAAATAAATCTATATTAAAAGCATTCTTTCCTGAGCTGGCATTAGGCTAATTCCCTCCTGTCCATTCCTAATAGATTGAATGCTTGGAGTTAAATGTTACTTGACTTTGTATAAATCTGATCACCCACTGGAAGAAAAATAAAATCTACCAATACAGAGTCTTTCTGATATAAGTAAATAAGGTTCATTTACCTGTTCCCAATAACCTGACGTAGGATGGTGCTGCATTCCAGAAATGCTGAAGCAGTCTTTTCTATAACAGCCATTTATCCCGAGAGAGTACAAAATAGTTGGAGCACTCAACAGCAGACCCTCCTTCTGCCTGTTCTTAGGGGTTTGAACAGTAGCAATTTGTTTCAGGAGACATGGCACCCTCCTGCTCTGCTCACGCAAAGAATCAGCCTTTTGTAAGGCCACTCTGTGCATGCTCAGTACCAGCAGATTGCCTTTCTTGGCACACGCACACGCGAGCATTTCAGAGGGAATGTACACGGCTCTGTTTTGCCCGACAGATATTTTATTCATGTAGGGCTAATTTGCCTTGTTAGCCATAGGCCCAAGTAAGTGTGATGCATCAGAGTCCTGGCTCCAAGCTAACCTGGGAACGCTGTTAGCCAGAGGCAGCTTCTTGGGGAATAGCCTCTCCTCCCCTTTTCCTCTGGGAAACAAGGGGAGGGATAAAGTACTTCTCCCTGCAGAGGGAACGCCTTGCTCCACTAGCTCCTTTGGCTGGTGCATAGGAGCAGAGATGCTCAGATGCTCCTGCAGCCTTGCTCTGTGAGGCAGGGATAAAAGGTAAGGGAAACGATGTATGTGGAGAATTGAAGCAAAGTGGTTATGGTACGTGACCTGCATGAGATGACCCAGCAGCTCTAATATAGGCCAGTAAAGCATGCTAAGGCTTCAAAGAAAAGTAGTTACAATCAACTGCTGCATCTAAAGTCACAGGAGACTGCAATTATCTCTCTGATCTCCTGTATTACATGGCACATAGGGCTTCTATTATAATTATAAT
>JANHFX010021421.1:0-21444 GCA_027560015.1 Chloroceryle amazona | reverse complement strand
CCTCATCTTGAGTACTGTGTTCAGTTCTGGGCCCCTCATTACAGGAAAGACACTGAGATGCTGGAAGGTGTCCAGAGGAGAGCTACCCAGCTCCTGAGGGGTTTAGAGAACAAGTTCTATGAGGAGAGGCTGAGGGAGCAGGGCTGGAGAAGAGGAGCCTGAGGGGGGACCTCTTTGCCCTCTACAGCTGCCTGACAGGAGGCTGTAGAGAGGTGGAGGTTGGCCTCTTCTCCTCAGTAACTACTGACAGAACCAGGGGAAATGGTCTGAAGTTGTGGCAGGGGAGGTGTAGATTGGAGATTAGGAAGAAATTCTTTACAGAAAGTGGTGAGGCCCTGGAACAGCCTGCCCAGGGAGGTGGCTGAGTCACCATCCCTGGAGGTAGTTAAGAAATGGGTCGACCTGGTGCTTCAGGACATGTTGTAGGGGCAGGCATCTAGGGGGCTTGTGTGTTGGTTTTTGGTGTTGTGTGGTTTTGTTTTGTGTTTCTTTGTTTCTTTGTTTGTTTCCTTTTAGTGGTCAGGTATTTAGGTGTTCTTTATTCTTGTAGGTATGGTTGGATCTAGATCTACAGATTGGTGATCTACAAGGTCCTTTCCAAACATAATTATTCTGTGATTCTGTGACATTGTTTAGCAGAATCTAGGCTTTGAGAAACATTATTTTTCAACTTTTATGTACTGCTTGAGAGTCTTGATGGTTTTTGAGCTATCTTAGCTTTTTGTTTCTGCTAACGATTGAGAACATGTCCCACCACTTCAGAAGACTGGCTGGATCATTGAGCATGGACGGGATAGTTTTACAGGAACATTAAATGGATTTTGGGGAGGAGTCTTATATAACTTCTTAATTATTAAAAGCATCTAATCTCTCTGCTAACTTTTACAGACTTGCAAGCACCACTCCCCTACAGCAGGTGAAACACAATCTGGTATATTGGTATTATTTGTCACAGCCCTGTGTTATCAGCTAACATCAAACCCAGGTACCTCAGGAAACACAGTGATGCCAAGATATGATTTTTCTCCACTGGAAAGTGTCCTTACAAATACACTACAGACCCAGTTCCATTTAACCAGCTGGATATTGCTTCCTATCATATTGCCTCCTGCGTATATTATTTATTACCTGAGCTAACTGTATTACCTTTAACGAACCCATCCTATGGCTTATAAGTGCTAGTAATTTGAACTTGTGCAGGCAGAGCTTTGTGTCCACAGGGATCCCAGCAGAACCTGGATCCGCATTCCCATACCATTCCAAAATTAGTGGGTATGCCTTTCTGCTTTAGCATTTAGTTGGTGCAGTGTATAATGTGGATACAAACCAGCGTCATCTTCATTCCCGTCTCCCAGGCCTAACTGTATACAAAGCAGTAGGTTTGCTTGCTATCCAGGGAGCAGATTAATTAGTTACAAGGCATCAAGGCAAAAAGCAGTTCAACAGTTCCTTCCCTTGGAGTATTCTCTGATCACACTTCATTAGCACAAATTTACCAGGAGTATTTCTGTGATCTAATTGTACTTACATTTGTCGGTCCAGAAGCTATGGCATCTGGGTTGTTCCCCGTTTTGTAGCAGAAGGCGGTTTCTGAATGAAGTTCTGAGATGAGCATAAAATACTCTCAGTGTAAGAAAAACAACTATTGGCTACCTGTGGACACAGCACCTAGAAACTGGGAAATGCCTTTCCAAAGGAAGGGACTTTTCCTACCTGAAGACACAATTCTATGCGAGTACTAAAGTAGGGTTAAAAAAGTGTTCTGTAACACTTAATGTACTCGCCTTCCCTGTACGCACAGACAGACAGACCCTAATTGTTACTTCTCCCTTGTTGTCGGGGTGAATTGTGCAGAAAAGCTTGACTGACCCGTTAAAGCTGTTCAGCATGGGGTCGAGGGTGCTGATCCCTTCCTCTCCCTTTTAAAATCAGGCATATAACATCAGTGTAGGTTACACATAAAATTCTTCATGTGGCACTTCAGTTGAGCTGAAGTAAGCAGATAAACCCCGTCATCTAATTTAATCTCATCCTCTTTGGTCTGCCTATTGCTGTTTCGTTAGTAGGGCAACTACCCAGTGACAATTTGTCCAGAGTTTAGAGCAGCGTGTGTATTTCTTGGCCTTGCTGGGAAAGCTTTACAGCACCCTGCTGAAGTCTTGGGACGCAACAGCCACACTGCTCCCTGTATAAACTCAGTATCTGTGATAGTTTAGCCACGGTGCATCTGTACACCATCCCTCTGCGATACAGACAACTGCATTTCTTGCTGGTTATGACACTGTGTGATCCTAATTCCCTAGCTAGTAGAAAGACTGCTTTATTCAGTCATTGAATAAGTCCATTTCACCCTCTCACACTAATGAAACTGTTGTAGTGTCATAAATAAGCTAAAAGAAAAAGATTTGAACTCCAAATAATTACAGCTCCCTCCAATTATGAGCAAATAAACCCCCTTTTCAGGTGGTCAACAACTTTTCTTCCCAAAGCCTTGCTTAAACTGTAAGGTTGAAGGCTCAGCAGGATCCATCACCTGCTCTGATTAGACAGTGATTACAAGATAATCCCTTGAATATTTCATGCAGGAATGACAGTGCTGCATCCAGGCAGTGAGGTAACTGGAGTACTTGAGATAGAGCCTTATAAAGAGGTTTCTGCACTTTCCTCCTACCTGGAAGCACTGTAAAGCTTTACAGATATAAAGGCACTCTTCCCCACAGAAGCCACCTCCAAGATAATGATTTTTTGGACAGAGCTGGCTCTGTTGTAGAGCTCTGGTTTTGCAGTAGCTTTTTTCCTTCCTCTCCTCCACTCCCTCTCCACTGCCTTCTGGGGAGTTAGGACAAAATATGCCTGTTATTATGCTGCTTGTTGAGGCATTATGGAGTGTGAAGACCAGATGCTGAAGTTCCAGCAGAGAATTGCTATGGCCTTGCAGGTCATGGGAGTTTTGCCTTTCTCTCTTTCCTTCGTGATGGTAATCACCAAAACAGAAGGTCTCACTAATTCAGCTTCAGTTTCTGGTTTGCTTAAAGCAGGATCAAGCCAGGATGGAAATAGCTGCTAGTGATGTTCACTGCTTAAGCCAGTGCAGAAGCAGATTGCACACACGATCAGCATAGCCACATCCTATTACCGCTGACGCAACTTCCAGCCAAACCTCCAGGCAACATGGAAACACTCACACATGGTAAGTTCTCTCTCTGCTTCATTGTTAATTGCTGCCTATGGAGTTGGATTGGTGGAAAGAGGGTGGGGAACAGAGAGGAGAATACTTGAGAGGACGGATTGGTGGAAAGAGGGTGGGGAACAGAGAGGAGAATACTTGAGAGGACTCGTGTGTCTTCTTGTGGGGGCATCTCAAAAAGTGAATCTGTGGCCAAAGTTACGTACAGACAGTTCAGAGAGAAAACATGCAGAGTTCATTCCTCTGGAGCCTCAGGAGTGCAGCTGGGGTCAGTGTTGTGACCCATGTGGAAAAGACAATCTCTAGGCACACGCCTTGTGCTGTTGCCACCTTCATGTGCCTTACCGCAACGCAGCGAGGAGGAGCGAGCAGTATCCTTTTCCAGCAGACGCCGTGCCAGTGAGCTTTCAGTTCCCGTAAGCAATGAACAAATCTGCTCGGTGCATAAAACCTTCCGTGTTTGAGTCCCAGTGAACACCTTTAGCAAACTGTTCAGTGCTAATACAGTGTCATTGTTGTTCTACCGCTACAGTCAAAAGCTCTATGGTTGTTCCCATGTTAACTTATTGTTTCTAGGGCTCTAGCTCTGCTGTGAGCTTTGAAGTATCACGCAGCTCACTGAGTACTGATACTCCTGCACTCTCCTATCCACTCCCCTTCCAAAAACTATTTGCATAGCAGACCCCTGTATGCAGAGTAATAAGATTTAATGTCTACTGCTGATCTTTTCCAAGTTGTTTCATGATCCTTCACAGCTGGAGTTAGTCCTGACCTATACTTTATGTTGGAAAAATCAGGTACTTTCTGTAATCTTTACAATTAGGCTAAGACTTAAAACAAAACAAAAAAGGGGGAGTCTGTGAAGTTATACAAGCAGTTAAAGCTCCATTAAGTCTTCAGCTGATGCAACCACTCATAAGGTGGTTCAGGTTTTTGTTTTATATCATGTGGTTCCCACATCTATCTCCACAGCTCTTCTCTGTATCCTTTACTCTTGACCAGTCACGTTCATAGTCTTCCACCCCTTAAGATACTCTGTGGCTCATGGCATGTGCCAGAGGTGAGTGAGCATCTCCTTTAACGCAGGTACATTCTTTCTGCTTCTAATGCTGGAGGTGAGGGCTCCCAAGTACATGTGTCTACCAAAGGAGCATGACCACAGGTTTTTAGACTTGTGTCTGTGACCATAGCTATTCAGGTTGGTCAAAACCAGGGAGGAACTGTGTTCTCACCTTACCTCTCTCTGTCTCTTTGAGGTCCTGCAGTGCTGTTGTTTCTGGCAGCATTTCAGGGACAGGCTGTCAGGGCCAAGAGTGCATCACTCTGTCTAGCCACTTAGTTGGTCACGTTGAAGAGTTTAGCTGGCTGGGTCTAAGGCCAGTTTATTTCCTGACCAGAGCTGCTGTGAAGAAAGCTGGAAGTGAGGGCCTGCCCCTGCTTTTCCTTGGGAACAGCTTTTAAGCTGAGTCTTTATGGCTTGCCCTTACTTGTGCTAAGTTGCAGCTGAGCTCTGTCTCCACCAGGTCTTGGACTTTACTGGTTTGACCCTGACACGGACCCAGCGATTCTGCTTCCTGGCTTGACCTCAAACCTGCCTCATTACTGCTGCTTTGCTGGGGGATCACTGAGCTGTGTCTGAGCCTGATCACTGTCTCCAGCCCTGATCAAAACCTGGTCTTGCTGCTCTGCACTGGGGCTCCCAGTCAGTGGGGTCACTCACTGCTCTGCCACATCAAGTTCTGTTCCAGGCTCAGCCTCCCCCATGGAGCAGATGTCCATAGGCCTCCTCTCCCCTAGAATGACTGTAAGAGGATTGTTGCTGTCCTTAGCATCAGTAGCTCTTACTTCAAAGGGTCGGTGAATATGCATTCACACGAAGTGCCAGAGGGTTATAGACAAGTCTTTCTTTACCGTGTTCTAACAGCTTCTTGAACCATGATGGTCTCAAAGTGCACAATGATAGGCAAAGAAGCTCAGCTTGTGCCAGAAATATTTCTTGTGCACAGCTCCACCAAACTCAACTTAGCTACAGTGGAGTGTGATTTCCTCCACTGGGCATTCAAGGCTACCATTAGCACCTTTTAAGAATCATAGGAGTTGATGGACAAGGCTTTTTGGATTGTCTTTAATGGCCTCTAATGCAGCCTGGTACAAATTAAAGCAAATTTAAGGTTAGAGGGTATGAAGTGTACCATGAAGAGGAGGAACTTAGAAGACGCTTCTGGGAAGTGGGCTCATAGGTGTGGCTTGGAGAAAGTAACACAGGTTCAGACAAGATCAGAGATAAAACAGTCCTCTGAGGTTTAAGGTAGACAGCAGAGCCTCACACAATTCCCTGCTTACTTTCCATCTTCATCACATTGTCCCAGCCATATGCCCTGGGCTAGCAGACCTTCTGGGGAATGCAATTACCTTCTGGGGAATGAAATTAAAGATGCAACTAAAGGGTGGAAGAAGTGGAGCTAGGAGCACAAAATACCATTTTTCAGGTTGGTCTCACCCTACCTGTTCTCCCAAAGGGAAGTTTTCACGAAGAGACGCAAGACCCAGATTTGCAGCCAGCAGTTTGAGCTGACACAGTATCTCTCAGACTGCAGGTGGAAAGGACGAGACTGCCTGTGAGAAGCCCTGGCTAATGCCTTTGACAGCCTGGGTGTATCTGCTGGTCTTGACCCTGTTTCAACATTCAGTTTGAAATGCCACCTCCTGAGATTCCAGGGTGCTATCAGAGAGAATCTCTTGGGGAGGAATCACTATCTCAGATGTGTTCCTTTACATTTGGCCATATGTAATGGTTTCCCTTTGCCTTCTCAGCCTCCAGAATACAATCAGAGAAGAAATACTCTTTACAGAGAGAACTGTCTAATTCTGCGCGTGTTTATGGGACTGATTTTAGTAGAAGCAGTTAAGTAGTGGGGGACTAAACACCTAAATAGTTCTTAAACCATTCTTTTATTCAAACAGGAGTTTGAGAACACTACACTAATCTAAGTTATCTTTAATGAAACCCACTGGACCTTTTCCTTCAAGTAATAGTGAATAAAGAATGGATTTCCTACATAAAAGTTTATTCCCAGACATTTTGTCTGGTGGCCTGTTTCCTTTAAGCTTGACCAAGGATTCTTTAACATGCATTCCCTTGTGTCTGCAGCTCTTTAGTTGAGCTATTAAATAATAAGCAATATTTTGAAGAGACAAGGGGTGACAGCTTAAAAAGGAAAACTGTGATGAAAATACTCACGTACTTACAGAGGTGTGACTGGCTGTACTGAAACCAGCACCTCTACTTGTGCGTGTTCAGAACTCAGAAGTCATTAGCTTAGTGAACACATACATAACCATGGTACATCTTTTTCTTTGTTATTATTTTTATTTATATTTATATATCTCCTTTAAAGAACTTTTGTTTAAGTCAAGCTACATACAAACAGTAAATTCAAGTAGTTCTTTTTCATACATCCTAGGAGGGTGGAAGGAATAACATGTTTGCCAAACAACGCTTCTAAATTGCAGGTGGTGTGAACAGCCTTGCAGAGGAGCCTGCAAGTAGAAGCCTTACAAGTACAGGTATTCTTCTGACTAGGGTGTCTTTCAGAAAGGCAGCCCATTTCTGGCACTTGCCTGGAAAGAGAGGAAGTTCAGTGAAAGCAGGACAGCGTCTGTGCCCTGGGTGGCCAAGCCATTTACAATGTGTTCTGTAAATAGTTGTGCCTATGATAACCTGACCATCTGGACCACTCAGGTTGGACAGCTGGCTGTTAACTCAGGATTTGCTACAGCGCTCCTAATTAGGTAGAGTCCCTTAATGCATATTTCACAAGCACTGTGCTCCTTTAATAGACCCTCCAGTCCTTCTGCTATTAGCGGTATGTGCAGCTTCTTCATCGTTGCACTTTAGAGAAGGAACTGGAAACTCAAATGGGGAGGTCAACTGGTCCTTAAGTTTACTAAAAGCCAAAGCAAAGGAGTGCAGAGAGACTAAGTGAGCAAGTAGATGTTACTGGCAAACTGGCACTGGAACTAGAGCTGGTCACTGACGTCTGTCCTGGAAGTACCTTGTCCTCGGAAGCCATCGGAAGGCACTCAGTGAAGCTTGACTGGAGGGATGGCTCCCAGGCTCTTTTACTGGAATGAGTCTAGTTCTTGAGCGTTTACTTTCCAGTTTGAATTCAAGATTCACTCTACTGCTGTTCTCTGAGGAGATATATGTACCAAAGCTATGCATGTGTGCATATATAAAATATGTTTTATATATATGCACATACGTACACACAGCTTGTTTCTATTGATACTAATTCCTTTAGAATATTTACAGAATGAGAACATGTAAGGCCAGATGTCGTAAAGGCTTACAGGGTAGAATGAGGGCAGGCAGCATCTGAAGCAGAAGCCTCTGAGGCGCTGCAGTACCACAGGCAAGCCCTGTCAAATATGGAACTCATCCAGAACAAAACATTTTGGTGCAGTCAGTTTGATTTAGGAAGATGAAAAGCTTTTGGGAGAACAGGAGTCTTCCAAATTCAGACATGGGAATTGCATCTCCGTCAAAAAACTGACTCTGACATGAAGTCCCTGACTGCCTCACCTGCTTACCAGTGTTAACCTCGGGTTCGTGACACAGTTTCTGAAGGTTGGGAAGCATAATGGAAATGAAATCATTTTATTATAAATGAACTCCAGATTTTTTTCCTAGGCTCAGTTAAAAGGACTGGGAGGAAAAAAGGATTTTTAATTGACCGTGCAAAGGTCTTGTGAGATATCCCAGGCTTAGTATGAAAATACTGGAGAAACACTGTGTGTAGCCTTTGGGAATGAAACCTTCACTTATTAATTATTTTCCTTGGAGTCTCCCTTGTGGCATCATTATGTGCTTCATTAAAGTAAAACGAGTGCGAGTCTCCGTGAGAGATCAGAAAAGGAAGACCGGCGAGTCGATCTACCGTACCGTTCAAGTGCTACAGGACCCTGATCTATTATTGATAGGAAACAGAAGAATAATCATAACGTTTAGGGGTAGGGTGTGCACATTTCCTTTTACTGGCCTCTCTCAGCACATAACCGTGGGTGAGTAGATTCAGGCTGTGTAGAAGGTACAGAAGATTAGCAGTAGGATACGATGTCTGCCTTAGACTCTTGGGAAAAAAAAGGGATTCAGCCAAATAAGAGGGAAATAAGACTTTCATATTACAGCATCGCACACACAGAAAATAACAAAATTTAAAAAATCTTCAAAGTTCTGTTAACACCCTCTATAAGAATGGATCTTCTTAGATTTTCCTTGAATTATGTGAGGATGACGATCACTGCACAACTCAGTAGGTTTCCTGCATGCAGCTATCTCCTTCATTGTTCTGTCTCTTGAGACGCAATGCAAGGTATTTCTGCCACCAGCTGGCTGTTTCAGCAGCTGGGAGAAACACTCTTCAGCCTCATGAACATGGGTAAGTAAGAGACACAGCTGTTCCTGCCTTCTCTCTATCCCTGTCTCCATCACCATGAGAAAGTCATGGAGGAAACTGCTCAGATTTCCCATCACTTTCTTGTGGCAGAGAAAGGTGAAATCCCTTTTTCATAACACAGTGCAGCAAATCTCAGAGGGCAGCTTCTCCCAGACTGGAAAGTCACTATATGTGCTGGTGAGGCTTCTGGTTTCCTTAAACAGAAGGTGAAGGTGTGGGAAAAGAACTGCAGCAATACCAGGATTGCTAGTAAGAAGGCAAGCAGAGATGCTGTGGATGCAGTATCTCCCGGATATATGGGAGCTGATGAATGCTCCAGTTATTTCTTCTTCTCGGGGAAGACATGGAGAGGCACGGTGCTTTGTCTCTGTAGTGGTAGTAGGGCTAACTGTGGGCAGATGGATCTGCTCCCTAATAGAAAGCACTAATGCTTGAAGGACCAAGTCATAGTTTTTCACCCCAATCAGCTTCTCGAGAAACCCCCCAACTAGGGGTGAAGCTCGATCAAGACCATTTCAGTTACGGCACCGCTAGAGGGAGAAAGAGTATGCAGCAATTCTATGTCAGAAGGGTTTCTGTACCCATTAGAGATAGAGTGTACGGGGCAGGTAACTCCCCAGCCCCTCAAGACCCCGCATTGTGCTGCATTGTGACCATGTAGTTTGTCAGTACAACAGAAGGGCAGCACATCCAAAACTAACAGGGTCAAGACATTGGTCCCTCAAGCCAAAACATGTAGGTATAAATTTTGTAGACTATGAGAATTTAATACCATCACATGTCCAAAAGTTAAGAGTTCTTAGTGGAGAGGAATTGCTAGCCAGAAGTTTGTACTCATACCACTAGATCTGTTCACATCCCACGGGAAGTGTGATGGCCTGGTTGCAAGCCATAAGCAAACATGATTGATTGTTTGCAGTAAATTTGGCTTCCCTCTGTCAGGAATGGTGCAGCCAGAGGACCAGGGCACAGCCACTGACGACACACAGCTTGCTCATGTCCTGGGGGTGCTTCACTAGCTGCACAGCACGCATTTGCCAGCTCCTAACCTTGTGCCTGGAGGGCAGGAGTACGGATTCTGTCGACAAACCAGGGTAGTGCTGAGCTAAGCGCAGTGTTGTACCATCCTCCCTCCCCCAGCAGTTCAGTACCTGTTGCTCCTCTGCAGCTGTACACGCTCCTCTCCATTTACTGTTGGATAGTGTCTGTTAACTGCAGTATTTCCCATTCCTTTAGGAAACTGCCTGCACAAAATCTGCTTTAGATAACAATACTTCTCTCTTATTCTCAGACTTTTCTCTAGCTGCCTCTCAGAAGACAGCCAAATCAGCACGGGTTTCTTTTTCAGCATACAACAGCAAATACCTCACAGTTCCTCAAAACCGGACGCCCGTGCACTGCAGCAGGACCAATGGAGCTTTTGAAACTCCAAGCAGTATGGAGCCCTACAGCAGTTCTGTAAGTAGGGGTTTATGCTCATTGATTTACCTCCAGTGCCTTCGAGGTGAAGAAGAAAGGCAGCGGGGTGAGCAGAGCACAGTGTGCTCCTCCAGTGTATTAGGCAAATCCACGCTGCCCTGGGAAAAGGAACGATGCAAGTAAACTGATCACAGAATCATTAAGGTTGGAAATGGCCTTCAAGTCCAACTGTAATATTATCAGGAACACTAAACCGTGTCCTGAAGCGCCACACTTTGACATTTTTTAAACCCCTCCTGGGATGGTGACTCCACCCCCTCCCTGGGCAGCCTCTTCCAAGGCCTCACCACTCCCTCGGTAAAAAAAATGTTTCCTAACATCCAACCTAAGCATCCCCCTGGTGCAGTTTAAGCCCATTTCCTCTTGCTCCATCACTAGTCACCTGGGAGAACAGAGGGTAGTTGTAGAGAGCGATAAGGTCTCCTCCAGACTAAACAACCCCAGGTCCCTCAGGCGCTCCTCCTAAGACCCTTTCTCCAGACCCTTTACCAGCTTTGTTGAACCTTCTCTGAACTACTGGCTTTGGTAGTTCCGTAGGCTCTCCGTGTACAGCAAGAGCTGATTGCTACTGTAAGAGTCTCACCAAGCTTTTCTTAATTATTTATCTCGGCCAAAGTCCTTCAGAGCAGGAATAGTGAGGTTGATCTGCAGGTGGATGACTAACTTGTCTATCCCTGCGCCAAGCCCGGGCCAGCACATGCCCAGGGGTTAGTGTAGGCTGGATTGGAAAGTGGAAGTGTTGTGTGGCTGTGGCCTTCAGAGCAGAGCTGTCATTAGAGGAGATGCCTCTTGGGATGTGTTTGTAGTGATATAGTGGTTATCAGAGCACTAGAATAAAATCGTCATGAAATGTCAATCCTGCTTTCCTGGTTTTTATTGCTTGGTGTGCTGACTGCTTGTCCTGGAAATGCCAAGAAGCAGTGAGTGGGGGGCCGAAGGTGGTGATCTAAATCACCGATCCTGACTTTCAGAATGACTGTGAGAGAGGAGAGAGAGCCTGATAGTTCTTTCAGTGCCATTGTGGAAATCGTGCTCCTCCCTGGTAAGGCCTACTGTGCCGGAATGTCACGTGGCAGAGGAAAACAGTGCAGATCTATAGCCAGAAAATGTCCTTACTGAAATCTGTGGGAATTTCAGCTTCTTTTCTGTGCAGTAGACACCCATAGTAATGGGGATGGCGCTTGGCTGCCAAGAGTGAGGAGGAGCATCAACAGAGAGGGAGGGAGAGGAGAGACATTTTTATGTCTCATCATCCTATTCCGCGTAACTCCAGCAACATCAAATGTTGCTATGGTGCTCTCTCAGGTGGCTGGGATGTGGCAGCTGGCTACGCATGGCAATAAACAGGAAAACCTCTTAGTGGCTTTTCGTGTTCTCCAACCTCCTTTTCCCCCGCTCCCACTTTTGGGTTGGGCTTCTCATTCCTGCCCACGCACGCCAGTAAGGGAGGAGAGGACGCTTAGTGCTTATCTTCTCTGGAGCCAGCTAATGCGTTGCACTGTGCCAGTGACCTGGTGGTGGTGATATCATCACTTCTGCACTGTATAGCCTGAAACTCTTTGCAACGGAGAGTAGAAATCTGCAGCGGGTTTTTCTACACTGTGGCAGAGATGGATCCGGGAGGTCTGCACGGACTGCCTGTGAGTACTACATGAAAATGCAGTTGCAGTAAAATGCTGTCTCCCGTGCATTTTTGGTTTTTTGCTGGCATGTAGTGTGTGAGTTTAGACATGCCTAGAGGGGCTGTATATACACTTTACACATAAAGTGTAATGTGCAGAACAGATTATTTGGTGATAATTTTGTGAAAGATTGAAGGATGTAGGATGTGTATAAACACAAGATTTATTTACTGATATGGTGGCTGGAAGCTACTTTGTGAGAGATGATAAGTGAAGGAAAGCAATGAAAACCAAGAATCTGGGAGATGCTGGGGTATAAAATAATATGCATATTTATATAATACCATCAAAACCTCCTGCTGTGCTAACAAATGAGGAATTTGCCATACAACATGCCTGGCTGACTTTGCATTCAGGGCTACCAGTGCATGTAACGGAAGGAGAGGCAGGAAGAGAAAGAAATCTCCAAGTGGTACTTGTCAAGATTTTGCTTGTATAGCCACCTATGGGACCCATACATGTATGCAATTAGGTTATGGGCTGATTGCTTTGGGTCAGGCTGACCCTATTTATTTGCTTGTATTTCGTTCCCCAGTCACTGGAGGGCTGGTGTCACTAATGAATGACACTGTGGAGAGCTCTGTGAAGGGTTTTAAACTCCAGCATTGAGCTGGAAAGGGCGGTTGGGAACAGTTTTGGAAAACACATGGGCTATGTCAGCCAGCAAGTGAAAGGGGATGCCTTAGATTTGTTATCGGGGATGCAGTGGTGGGGGTTAGTACTGGACCAGCTTGACCCCAGAAGGGTTAGGAGAGTGAATAGGAGGAGACAGGGAGGGTCCAAGGAGGTGACTGAGCACAATGTGGACAGTCTGAATTGCTCTCGTCATTGATTTCCTTTTGCTGTGTTAGTGGTCGGTTACGTAGTCTTTTCAGAGTGTGTGAAAATGCAGGTCAGCTGGCATTGCTAGCCATCCACGGGGCATATCCTCTCTAGTGCTATTTTCCAAAGCATTTCTGTCCAGCCCTACCCGTTTTGCCCGTTGAGGATACTGCTTTGAGGATATTTCTCCCATTCTAGCTCAGATCACTTCCTTCCCTTTCTTCCCACGCATCGTTCTCCTCCATAGCACATCCTTTCTCATATCCCAATCTGTAATGGGATCCTTATTCTCACTTCTCCAACCTGTTTCAAAGTGTGGGTGTCTTCTGTATGGTCTGTGTCCATGCAGGACAGAGAGAGCCCTGATGTGTGCCTCCATACCTGCCCATCAGGTAGGTGTCCCGTGCGGTGGGGTAAGGCTGCTGTCTTTAGCCGCTCTCACTTGTTTACAGTCGGAGGAGGTTCAGCCTGACCCGGCCTGGTCTGCAGAGTGCATGTTTGTAGGTCATACTTACCACCAGCTGACCTCCAGTTTTGACTCTGCGCAGGTTTATGTGCTTGTGTGGAGAAAGCCAAGGCGGCAGCAGGCCCAGGGTCTTTCTTGTCTGTGAGACTCGTGTGTTTCTCTCCCAGATCATAAACAATTACCTGGATGGGATGCAAGGAGGGGCCGTGGACAAGCCATCCCCGAGTGTCATGCATTTCAGGGACAGCAAGAGAAAGGTCGACTACGTGTTAGCCTACCACTACCGAAACCGCCTCAGCCGGCACCCGCCCGGCGCAGGCTCGCCGGAGCTGATGCACGGATCTGCTTCCTTGGCCCTGGTTTCGAACGGAGGGACTGGGAAGGGCCACGCTGAGCAGCAGCGGCGGGAGAGCGGCCAGCACGTCCTGCAGGAGTGGCCAGGACCACCGGCGGTGGAGGTGATCGAGCTCGGCCCGCTGGACGCCCTGGAGGAGGAGAAGAGGCTGCAGAGGGAGGAGTATGAACGCAACCTGGTGGAAGCGGGGCTGGAGATAGAGAAAGACCCTGAGGTAAGAGGGGGAGAGTTGCTCCTCATGTGTAGCATGAGGTGCCGTGACAGGCAATCACTGAACCACAGAATGTTAGGCGTTGGAAGGGACCTCAAAGGACCATCGAGCCCAACCCCCCTGCTGAGCATGTTCACCTAGAGCAGGTCACACAGGGAATGGCCACCTTGGTGTCGGAGGTGGCTTTGTGCAGGACGTAGCCATGACTGGGCTGTGCTCGCGGGGCAGCCTGGCTGTGACTGGGTACCCAGAGCACAGCTGCCTGCTCTCCTTGCTGGCGGGGAGGCCAGGAGCCAGCTGTGGCCACGTGCTAGGGTCCAGCCTGACCTGCTTTCATTCCTGTCCTGCATTAATGTTAGCTGAGAGGCAAGGCACACCTGTGCCATCTCTTAAAAATAAGAATATGTGCCTCTTTCCTTCTAAGACAGCCTCGCTGGCTCCCCCACCATTGCTTCTGCAGCCGCAGCAAGGGTAGGGTGTCCTGAGCTGTGTCTCACGGTCAGCTTGAAGTACTACTCCTTGAAAACAGGTTGTTGCTGCTGAACAGTAGCTCAGTACCGAACATCCCTGGATCAAATGCTGCTGCCACAGCAACCCCCAGTTAGGGATCTGCAGAAATATGTTGTACAGGCTATTTCACAGATGCTCGAAATGCAGTGTGAAGGCAAGGAGGAGATGATGGCGATGTTTCTGTGTCGCTTGGCTCTTACTGCCTGGGAAATACGTGGTTGTTACTGTTGTTTAACGCACTATTGAGCAGCTATTCCAGTCTTACTTCAGGAGGAAACACATTTCTTTACGCAAATGTTCTCATGGCATGCAGTGAGCACACTTCTCTTACCAAAAAATAAATGTTTACATTTTAGTATTGTTAAAATGAAGAAAGGCTCTGGAGTAATTTGCAGGAACAGAAAGCACTGTTAAGATACTACTTTTCTCCTCAGAGTAACTTGGTGATTTTCAGTGTGAGGCTTTAGCTTTCTTCCCAGCCATACGTTAAGTTCTGTGTCACTTCTTCGTTCCACCCACAAAATGAGCAGCTCCTGTGCTGCAGCAGGAGAACCTCCCAACCTCTAATGTATTTCTCCTCAGCACACGTGCGTGGTGCTGGATAGTGCTGTGGTGGTATCGGCTGGGAGCTGCAGTTAGGTTACTTGACTGCAGATAGCCGGTCAATTGAGCAGAGGTCTTCCAAGTCCCATGTTGATGCACTGGGCGCTGTGCTGTCCTTCTGGACCTCTTTGGAAGCCATGGATATTAGTATCCATTGAAGGGAAGTTCCCACTGGGTTCTAGTTTTAGGTGCTCTATTGTTTTTGACACCAAATTTAAGAAACTTAGGGCTTCTTTTCAGAAGTGGTGAGAACTTACAGCTCATATTGCTTTCAGTGCAACCAGTCAACACTTCCAAAACGAGGAACAAATTGCAGATTGAGTCTGAAAATTTGAGTCGAGCTGACTTGGCATAGCGTATGCACGTTAAATCACTGGCAGGAATAAAAAGAAATAGCAAAGCCCTTTGACTCTTAACATTTTCCTTGCTCAGTTTGCCGAGCTGCAGGTGGCTGTGGGTTGTATTTCACTGCACAGCCTGGCCGAGCCATCCTTGCACTGAACAGAGAAGTGATCTCAGATCCTGATTCTTTCATGCTAAGCACCGGGTTTAAGGGTCAGTACTGCTAACACATGACTATCTCGATGGCATTATCTTTATAACCAAATTGCATAAACCCCGTGAGAACAGCTGTTTCTGGAGGCGGTTTCCAGCTCTGAATTTCAGCAGAACCTGAGAAGTCTAGCAGGTGATTTGGACTTGATTATTTGACTCATGACTTACGCAAAGTCCAGCTGGATTCAAATTCCAGTTCAGGCCCCTTCCAAGTGATGCTGCGCACTCTTAAATAGCACATGAAGTAATAAATGATGTCACAGAGAGCTGATCAAGGAAAAACCTTTTGTCCCAGTTTTCTTCTGAAGAAGAAAAAGATTTTCTAAATGAACTGTAAAGTTCTAAGGAAACTATTTGGTGACCAGGTCTTTTATGGTAGAAGGGAATTTGTTTTGAAAGTGATGATAAATGCAACCCCATCACTTCTCTGTCTGTGTACCTGTACGTGTGTAGCCACTCCTGTCCCCACAACACACAAGCTGTCTCATCAAAAGCATCAAGTGTTTTTTCCCTCCAGTACCTCCTGAGAAACTGGAAGGGACTACGAAATATCCCTTTTTGTTTTCCCCTGCCCAAGTCATGTGGCTTTTACTTCCTTTCCTTTGTCTTCACTTCACTGTATTTTCCTTCTGTGGTTGGTTAACTCCTGTTCAAAGGCGCTGGGGCTGCTGCCCGTTACCTTGCTGTGAATGTCATGGAACATGCAGGTCAGGCACGTGTGAAGGGTACCGCTGGCCTCCTGCGCTGATTGACATTGCATGTTGGGCTGATAGGAGAACACCTCCTGATTTTAGTCCTGGGAAAAACATGTCTATAGGTTCATTAACCACAGAACAGTCTTGATCCCAGCGTGCTGTGGTTTTGGTGCATAGCGCAGTGAACTTTCAGCTACTGTGTTTCTAGTGGTTCATGCTGAACGTGCCTGTGTGGGACTTTCTGTTGAGTGTTAGTGTAACATGTGGAACTTTTTCACATGGTACTGCTGGAAGTTCAGACATATTCCTCGATATATATCTCATTCTTGCCGTGTGTTCTGGACCAGGTCCTGAGGTGAGTCTGATCTCCTGATCAGAGGTCTGGCTACAAGGGTAACTCAGAGCAGTTACACCAAGTGTAAATTACCCTCCAGGAGAAGCGTGTCTAGCTTGAATTTTAGAGCTAGCATGGTTTTAAGGATGTCTCATTAAACTCTGTTACCTACATTACAATCTGAGGCAAAGTCCATAAGGTCCTCAGTGTCTCTGCTCGTGCTATAACGTTGATAACAACACTGCTGATGGTGGTCTCAACTGGATTTTTCTGCTCGATATTCCAATACATGGTTTGGAATTTCTGTGAAACAAAACCAAATGGAAACCCAACCCTAAAACACAAACCACATCAACAACCCAAACCTCCTCAAAACCAAGCAACCTCCACCCCCAAACCAACCAATCCCTCCTCCAACCTGAACCAAAGAAAAGCTTGTAGTGCTGCAGCCAGGTTTTACCTGGGGGATTAAACTGCACTGCTTTATCACACTGTGGTTCTGCCTGTCTGCCACTGGGAGAAAGCTTTATCTTTTACCTCCTGTCAGCTCTGCAAGGCAAGAGCAGCCAGATCATAGTCAATTGTTCAGCGCAGAGGGGCTTTTTCTTTCTCTGTGTTTTATCCCCACTTCTAGCTGAGGGCTTCTCTGCTGTGAGCAGTGCCATCAGTGTTCTTCCTACATGAGTTGTTTTCTGGGGCTATTCCCTAACATGACATTTATGTTATGTGGAGCTTATTTTCATGTTCACACTTCCCATTGTGAAAAGGTGGAATTCCGGTGGCCAAGATTTTAATTTATTTGGATAGACCCTTTTTTTTTCTTGACAGAACATTTTCTTTTTATATAAAATATTTCAACTTTTAGTTAAAAGGTTACGGGTATCACTTAATTTAGTAGTAATTAAGAGCCTGGAAAAATGATGTCCTTTTCCAAAATCTATCAATGTGATTTGCAGATAATTCCAAGAAAAGCATCTCATGAGTCATCTTGCAGCTACTCGGTGTGAGTGTTATGGCTGTCTCAAAATGTTCATTCACCTGAAGTGCAGAGGAAAGCTTAACAGTAGTTAATTTTAAAAGGGTATGGAAATTTAATATGAGCAGTGTAGTACTGGGAGCAGACTGGGGTCTTTTGTGCTCTAGGACTTTGGACTTTGTATTTCTCTCTCGCTGTCGGTACAGCACTCGGAACAAGGCAATACTTCTTTGGGGGCCTCTTACTGTACCAATTATATAAATATTTGATGGTTATTTTTCAACGACTCTAGTTACAGAAGCATTAATTAGCTAAAACATGTTCTGCTCCTGTGTGTTACTTATATGGGTCTGAAATGTAATACACAGCTCTTATAAAATTAAAGTTGAGCAGGCAAGGCAAGGTTTTTGGGGATAGTGAAGTGAACATGATGAAAATGTTGGCAAGTTGATTAACTATTTAAGAGCAAATGATGTCTTCACTTTGGAGAGGATTTTGGACTGGCCCCATGGGAATCAGGTGTGGTTCAATCAGTATTAAATTAATGATCCGTGATAGCAGGTGGCTAGGAATGGATGTGCTGTCAAAGCTTTGAACCCTGTTTTTTAATGGTTGTGTTGTGACTTGAATAGAGGAATGGACAGACAGACTCACTCTGTGTATTTTAGTTGACATCCAGATGCTTAATGCCTAGCTGTTGGATACATCAGTCCAAACGTCTGTCGAGGGGTTTAGAGAAAATTGGAGACATGTACAAAAATGGACCTGTATGTTATCGATAACATTTAGGGAGCTCTTGGGCCGGCAATGATAAATCTTATCCATTATCTGCAGACTGGGACATGGAGGCATCACTATCCTGTATTTCAGGTGGTGGCAGATTTGAAGTGCTCATTCTGTTGATGTTTACACCAGGAGCATCTTGGTTTTCCAGAATGCTATACCAAGCATAATTATGTTTTACATGTGTCTAACAGCCTTGCCTGGTAGAAATGGCAAAGAGCCTCCTGGATTTCTGTCTTCGTTTCGCTGTGTCCGGAGTTCTGTCACCTGCTGGAGGAACGAATTCCATTTCTCCAAACTGCTATAGATAGATGAGAAGCCCGCAGGAATCGCTTATACAGCTCTGCTAGGGCACAGCAGGAGCGAACCGGACTCTTGTAGGGTAAGAGATGAAAGATATTAAAATCAGCTGCCTGGCTTGTTCCCAGATGAATCTATGAAAACATTTTTTAATTGTCAGTGGTCTTGTTTGCAGCAGAAATTTTAACCTGCAAATTAAATCCATGGAGACATTTGAAGAGCAATACAGGAGCCCTGAGGGCTGCCGCGCTGCGCGGGTGACGCTGCAGTAGCTGGAGCTCCTGCAGAGACCGGGGCTGAAGGACTGATAATGTCTGTAAGCTCTTTAGGCCAGTACAGCTTGTAGAGTAGTTGCACGAAAATAAAAGTGGTAAAATATGAGAGAGTTTGGGGATTTGCTCATGGGATTTGCTACTTTTCTGACCTTTTAAAGAACAGAAATCATGCTGCTGTTGATTGGGGTGAGGAATCAGCTCCTAGAGGTGCTAAGCGAGGACTGCCTGAACTGCAGTACCTGCTGCCCCATGCTCCTCAACCTATTCCTTGGCACAAGAAACAAATCTTGAATTTCTGAGACCTTTTTTTTTTTTTTCTGTAGGGGAAATGGGACTTTCTTTGCTTTGTTGCCCCCGGGCAGCTGCTTACTTTGTCTATAGCTGCAAACAGCCCCTCGGGCATCTCTGATACCAGTGGTGTGATCACTTCCCAGTTTCTGCTGGCGGCCCAGTCGCTGCCCGTTTGGTTTGGCTGTTCTTGGAGACTGCTGCTTACTGATGGTCTCAGACCTCGTGCAAAGGCAGGCAGGGAGGTCTGCCTGCAGGGCCTTTGCAGCAGTGAGAGACCTTCAGAATTCTACCTGGGACTGGATGCAGGCGCTCGCTGTTGTTAATGTCGTTTTGTACATACATACATTCACTTGTGTACTGGTTTATTTTGTTGTTATGGAAGATCTGAGGTAGGATGGTTCCCTCTGTTCTTCCCTTGGGCATTTTGGCCTGTATGGAAATAGATTAAAAGGCACTCTCTGTCTGAACACTGGGTCTCGGAGAAAAAAATGAGAAGCAAGGAGATCAATGAGTCACAAATTGATTTTGCTTATGTTGCTGGAAAAAATAGGGAAGAGGAATTGTTCCTGAGTCACTTGTTTCTCTCTGGAAGGTAGGATTGGGGTACACCTTCCAGTAAGCATCAATCAGTGTTCTGTTTTTCTCCACTCACAAATCAGAGCAAAATCCATCCCATTTTAATAGAAGTGACAACAAATACTTGTGAGTGGCTTAGCTGGGGGTGAGGATAGAGGAGGAGATATAAATTAAAACTGGAATGTCAGAAAGAGAAATAAGAATAATTTTTAAACCCCTACAAGAACATGAAAAGGAAAGAAAAATCTTCTCAGCCACCCACCCACCAGTACGGTGTCACCTGTGCCAAGGGAGTACCATGAAGAGGCATTCTCCAGCTTCTGCCTTCTCAGGTGAGGGGACAGATGTCAGCAAAGAAACATCTGGGGGTGTCTGTATCTGCCTGGGGCAATCAGTCTCTGAAGGAGAGGACTCTGATGGGGAAAAAGAACAAGTGTTTGTGTATGTGCAGAGGGAGGGGGTGGAATTTGCTGTCCCTGAGCGGTTCCGGGGACAAGTAACCCAAATAATGACTCAGGCTCGTGGGATTCTTCTCCTACGTTTGGGGCGCTTCTAAGGTTTTGCTTTGCTGGTGACTCTAAGGGCTGCGTGCATCGTTCTGCCCAAGTTTAAGTTCTTAAAAGGTCTACTGCTTGTAATACTGTGACTAGACAGAGGAGCACGAAGAAATCCACTGCAGGGATGGGGGTGGAACGGTTCCCTTCCAGGTGCACAACTGGACATCTCCTGCTGTGTGCATTTAAAAACCTTGTTGGATGTGAAAGGCAGGCGTGTTGGAATGAAGACGGGATTGATATTCAAGCTGTTAAGCACGGATAGTGGAAGAGCCTCTTAAAGAAAAAAGCAGATAGTCATTTTCCCGCAGGATTCGGAACGTCCCGGTCCTCTTCACCACAGACTGCTTCTTACATCCTTCCCAGACTTGATTCCGAGCTGCGTGTAGGAGTCTGAGCACTCAAGTAGTGCACTGAGGTAGTGGGCTGAGGCCGTCACAGGCGGGAACGCTAATTCACTGTCTGTCACTGCGCGATGACAGTATAAACACAGACACGAGTGGCGGGGGAGGCGGCCGGCTCCCGTGCAGGTCGGTCCGCACTGGGGAAGGGGATGGCGGCAAAAAAAGGGGCCACCCAGGAGCAATTTCCGCGGCTTTTTCTAAGCTGGGAAAGCGGCCGGGCTGGGCTGGGAGCCGCCGGCAGCCGCCGCCTGGCGCGGCGTGGGCGGGGCCGCGGCGTGGGCGGGGCTGCGGCGTGGGCGGGGCCGCGGTAGCGGCGCCATCTCCAAACGAGCCGTAACCGGCGGCCGCGGCCACGCGCTCTTAGGGCGCCTCGGGGAGGGCGGCGACGCGTGGCCGTGGCCGTGGCCGTGGCCGTGGCCGTGGCCGTGCGGGATCTTCCGGGCGCTGAACAAACCTCCACCTGCTCCAGCCGGCAGAGGAGGCCCCGCTGCTGTCACCGGTCAGAATGGCGGCGGGAACCCGCAGGGAGCCCCCGCAGAAGGATGCGAGTGTGCGGGTGGAGGCTGCTGGGACGCGGGGCGGCAGCGGGGAGCAGAAGGCCGCCCGCCCCCCGGGCTGCGGTCAGCAGGCTCCGGCGGCTCCCGGCAGCGCCCGCGCACCAGCGCCTGTGGAGCGGGAGGTCTGTGCGCAGTTTGCCAGACCGCCTGCTGGTGGCAGTCGCGGGGACGTGGTGGGCAGCTCGCGGGTGTGGGATGCGGTCAGGGGCGGCTCTGTGCCTTTCAGCAAGGACAGGCCAGCAAGGCGAGGTGGTGGAGTTGCTCTTGAGGTCAGAGAACGGCCCGAGTGGATGGAGCTCTGCCCAGCGGCGGGTGAGGAGCGAGCTGCGAGGCTGTGGGAGCGAAGTAAGGGTCAGGCTGGCGTGGGTGA
>JANHFX010021420.1:0-13993 GCA_027560015.1 Chloroceryle amazona | reverse complement strand
GCCCAGGACACACGGCGCTGCTGGGGACACGTCACACCAGCTGCAGCCCAGGGCAGAGCCGGCAGGAAAAGCGAGGCAGGGGACCAAGGGGCAGTAGCTCACTTCTCCCTGCACAGCTGGGGGGGGGAAAGGTAGAAAAACTTCAGCCCTTCTCTTCCCCGAGATGCAGAACGCTGCTGCACCCCCTGAGACGGGGGAAACCGTTCCCACCACACCAGGGCCATTTTCCTTTTGCATTTTCCAGATGGGCACCTGCGGGGCTCTCGGGCTGAGTCACTACAGAGCTTTTCGGATTCCTTTTAAGCTGCTGCATCTCTTCCCGCGTTTGCTGCAGGGAGGTAGCCAACTCTAGTCAAGAACTGCACTATTTGACCCTGAGAAGCGGCACCAGCTTGCAGTTATACCTGCCACGGTGGAATCAAACTGAAGACCAAAGGAATAGTCAGTGTCTCACAGGCTTCACTTGGGAACTTGTATTCTCCCAGCAAAAACAAAACCAAAAAACAACAAAGAAGGAAAAAAAAAAAGGAAAAAAAAAGAAACAAACCAAAACAAAAACCTCATGGCCATCTTTCCACCTAACCTGAAATGCAAATACTACTTCTACTTAAATTATTTTTTACCAAGGGTGGTTATTTCAGAGGAGAGTAAAGAAAGGAAGTGATTTTTTTTTCAAGACACACTAAGGAGGCAGTGGAAGGCAAGAGTGAAACTTCCCAGTCACCAAATCTGGGCAGTGCAGGTCTGTCTACTCCGCAGAATCCTCCCTGTCTGCTCCCAGCGGAGTGCAGCAAGGAATAATTTACAGTTCTCGAGTCATTTATATATTTATATAGAAATATATACAGAAACATATATAAAATATAAATCCTGTGGAATGGGAGGCAACCAGGGAAGCTAACCTACGACAACTACGCACTGACAGGGACTGTCCAGCTGCAGCCATCTTAGGTGGATTTCGTCTCTTCCTTCACCCTGGGGAAGCAAACAGGAGAATTTGGTTTAAAGCAGCAGCTCGGGCCATGACCCAGCCAGAGTCACAACCTTAAAAGTGCCACTTGTACCAAAACCTGGTAGCGAACCCGAATGCAGGCTCAGCATTTTTAAGCCCTTTTCAGCGAGGGCTCTGCTCTGGCAGCGCGTTACCAGATGTGCTGCTGCACACACACAGACTTCTCCCCGTTCTGAGCCTGGGACAAAGCCACCCGAATGACCTCGGCTCTCCTCCAACCCCTCAACTTGTGCAACGTCCCGCGGGAAGTTAAGGCACGGCCATTTAGTCACCACGGCAGGAGGCAGGGCTCACCCTTTGGGTTCTGCTTTCTCCTCCTTTGGTTTTTCTTCTTCTTTCTCATCTAGGAAAAAGAACACACACGGTAGTGCAGTAGGGAAGTACGTGCAGGCCAAAGCTCCGCAGAGCTGCGAGGGCTGCTAGTCCCAGCTCTCCTGCTCACCTTTCTTCTCCTCTTCCTCCTTTTCCTCTTCTGTTTTCACACGCTTGGCTTTCTTAAAGTTGGCAACATTTTTGCGCCCTCCTTCCCCTTCATCTTCAGAGTCAGAGAATTCTTCATCGCAGGATATTCTCTTATCTGAATTGCGGACTGAGAGCGAAGAGGACAAGAGGTTGTTTCAGCAGGCTGAGAAGTCAGGAGACACCAAGCACAGCTACGCTGGATCGAACCAGCGAGCCCATGAAAGTCAGAATTAGGCCACAATAAAAACACTTTCTCTCTACCTGCCGTATCTTTTAACTCATCACTCCTAACTGCTCATGCCAAAGATCCAAGATCACATGGAGGACTTGGAAGAGGTACAGCACGATGTCTAGACTTGACAGCATAAGCAGGTTAACCAGCCTCGCACTGCGAAGATCTGTCTGCCAGATCTAAAGGCCATCAGCCAATCTGGATAGAAACCAGCAATTTCACCGTGGAAGACAACTCCTGGGATCCAACCTGCCAGTCTCCCAGAAAAAAGTCTGTCATAGCACCTACGTCCCAGGAACTGTTTAAATTCTCACATGAAAAGCCTGGCTTCTCCCATTATGGAAATCATCTGGCCAAAGTGCCAGGGAGAAGAGATCTCTCAGCCCCGCGGTGCTTACCATCAACGCTTTATCTCTGCACAATCAAGGGGAAAGGTGGGAACGGATCCAAAGCGAAGGACTCCAGAACAGAGATATCTAAAGCATACATCCTCCCCTCTTTCCTAAGGTAACTCAGTTCAGAGCCTGCAGGTTTCTCCAGCTGACTGATCCTGCTCAGCGCTGGCAGCCACAGGCTCCCAACGCTCCCCAGCCGGGCAACGCCACCGTGCCAGGGACAAGCACGTACTTGAAATGCGTTTCTCAGGATCTTCTTCCTCTTCATCTCCACTGTCTTCCTGAACAGCATCCTCAGGAATTGGCTGCATCTGGACACCAGGGGCGTGAGGCAGCATGCGCAGGTTCTCAAAGAGACGCTGCCTAGAGCCAGCCAGGGAAGGGAACACCTCCGTCAGCAAGATGCCACCCACGGCCGCGAAGGCCCCAGCAGAAGGTGTCAGCCTCATGAGGAGGAACAAACACTTACTTGATCTTTTCGAGATACTCATTGGTATTCTGGTTAGTCATGTTCGAGGGACTGATGTGAAGCTTAAAGTCAGGTCCAAAGTACTCGAAATAGTCATTATACGGAAGCTCTGTGGGCAAGTTAAAAAGGAATAAACACCAAATTACCACCAGACCGGTGACAAAATACCACGAACGCATTGCACTTCTACAGAAAAGCACAACCGCTTCTTGGCAGGGGTAGGAGCTGCAGCTCTCCTGGCCCAAAGTCAGATCAAAGCAGGCAATTTAGCAACAGTGCAGCCGAAGCTTACTTGGCAGTTAAACACAACCAGCACGCACAAGTTTTCAGTAGAAGGTCATCTCCTTTCAGCAAGTCATCAAGGCTGCTGGGTACCTTCTGCTGGAAGGGAGAGCTACACGACTCAGATGCAAACAAGAACAGCTACTGTAAATGAGGGAGTCCAAACACTCCTCTACAGTAACTGAACACTAATGAGACATCCTAGGGTTGCTGCTTCTCCCACAGCGACATCCCTTCCCTGAGCTCCAACACTAGCGTGTCACTGTTCCTTAGTCTCGCTTCAGGGGCTCCCGGGGAGAGTTACCATTGGGAATTTCCGTGTCCAAAGCCACAGCAGTCTCGTAGGTCCAGCACCTAGCCACGTTGCGGATCGTATAGCCGCCTCCTCCCAGCATCAGCATCGGCAGATTGAAACTCTTCACAAACTCCACACACTTGGCATGACCTGCAGCAGAAGCAGCGGGGGGAAAAGGTCACGGCCTCGTGGCAGAAGATGACCAAAGAGTTTAATGAAATTTAATGATAACCAGTTATGCCGGTGTGACACCGGGGCTGTACGGGTCTCTTACCTTTGATGGTCAGATTAAAACAACCCAGCCTGTCCCCTGACAGAGAATCTGACCCGCACTGCAAGACGACTGCGCTAGGCTGGAACGTCTCCATCACTTTAGATATCACCTAAACAAGAAAGCCGTTGTTACGCGCTCTGCACGGGACAGTGGCACAGCAACACAGCGATGTGACACGAAGACATCCCCGGTGCTCCCGCAGCTGCCGGCTCCCCTGTGCTGGTACCAGAGGCTCTTACAGAGAGGAGCTTATCGATGACAGGCTGCGATTGTGAGGGAGGAATAGAGCCCCTGAAGAGTCTTACCACAGAAGACTGACTCAATCTCCCCCCAGAACAGCTCCATGAGCCACTCAATGACAAAGCACGATCCACAGAGATGTACTCAGCAAAGATGTCTTTGCTTACCGGCTTGAATATTGCTTCATAGGACTCATCGTCGATCCCGTCCCGGAGCGGGTAGTTGACAGCGTAGTACTTGCCTTTGCCTGCACCGATATCCTGTTAGAGCAAAGGACACAGAGGCCACGAGTCACAGGAGAGACCACAACCCACAGGAGAACCACCAGCAACACACCAACAGTGTCCCGTATTGGGAAGGGAAGGCTGGGCTTCCACCAGTGTGATCCAAATGTGGGCTGAGGCTCCCACGGACAAACGCCATCCTGGCAGGAGGCAGCAGGAGTCAGTTGACTCTACAAGCAGCTTACAAGTGGGTGCATTTGGCCCTTGGTGTTCAGAGAAGAAAAATGGACTATTCTGTGTTGCTCTCAGCACACAGGCTCTCATTTTCTTGGTAAAACCCACTTGGTTACACAGCAGTAAAACTGTCATCCACAGTTCTAGTCCCCAGCCTGTACACTGCAGAGGTGCACAGCCCAAAATACCATCTTGGGCTGACTGTGCAGTCTAGGAACTGAAGGAATCTACTTTAAAATAATATATATATTTGCATTTCCATTATCTCTTTCCTATTATTAAGAATAGTATTCCATTTACAGTGCAGAGCAGCTGCACCAGGAGAGAATGCTGCAGCTGCACAGAAGTTCACATCGACCGGCACCAAACTCTGGGCAGGGCTGAAAAAGGTTCAACTCACAAGTAGAATGGAAGAGAATTTAGATCAGGAAAATGTAAATCCACTAAAAATCACATTAAAACAGAACAAAAAAATAGCCCAGCCTGCTGGCAATGCCAGTCACAAAGTGAACCACGCCTGTGTCTGAGCCAAAGGAGTGTCACAGTTAACCCCGTGAGTGGGTAACACGTAGTGACTCACAGGAGGAAACGCCAACAAGATAAACCAAGACATGGAGAAGTGCGCTCAGAAACTTCTACCCAAGCTTGTGGCCAAGCTTAGTTTGCAAGTAGCTACAGCTGCCCCAACACGTCACCTTCAGAGGCATTTTTCTGGGCATAATCCCCCCCAGAAGGCTGCCACGAGACTGGTGGCCAAGCCTTGGTTTGGTGACTGCACAGAGGCCACCGCCATGAAAACAATGCTGAGCCAGCTGCCTCCCAGCACACTGCTGCCCTCAGAGAAAGGATGTCACTTTGAGAGCAGGAAAAGCCAGGAAAGGAATGATTTTAGTTAAATTAGTATGACAGCAAAGGAAGAGACCCAATTTGAGAGTAATTTTGCAGCGAGCCTTCCTTCTCACCCGTAGGTCCCCAGTTCCTGGGAAGTATTCTCCGTACTTATGAAAGGACACGGTCATGACGCGGTCCGTGGTATAAAAGGCTTCCTCCACACCATCTCCGTGGTGAATATCGATGTCAATGTACAGCACTCTCTGGTGATACCTAGGATCAGAAAGGAGCCAAAACGCTGCATTCCTTCAGAACCAGCAGAGCAAATGGGAAGAGAGTGAGAAACTGGGTGCTAATCCCCAGGCTGCACGGCTACCAGGCAGCTCTCTCCAGACTGGATAGAAAGAATTTTTTTAGGTTGAGGGTGGTAAGATGCTGGCCCAGGCTGCCCAGGGGTTTAGTGGTGCCCTGGCAGTGCTGGGTTAACAGTGGGACTCAATGATCTTAGAGGTCTTTTCCCATCAAAATGATTCTATGATTCTAAGACAGCTCATTAAGCCCTCCTAGGAAGAAAACAGTTAAAATAAACCAAAAAAAAAGAAAAGAAAAGAAAAGAAAAAAAGGACTGGGAAGAAAGCAGCAAGGACAAACAAGAGGGGTAAATAGTACTGCCCGTACTTCAGGAGCTCCAAGATAGCCAAGACGATATCGTTGACGTAACAGAAGCCAGAAGCCTCCGACTTCTTCGCGTGGTGAAGGCCTCCTGCCCAGTTCACAGCAATATCTGTCTGTTGCTTGTTCAGCTTCACAGCGCTGGCTGTTGGGAGAAGAATTACAAATTACAGAAGAATCTCTCAGCACGAGAGCCAAGGCCCCGTGACAGACTGCGGGGCGAAGCACCGGTCCCTTACGATGCCAGCATTGCTCGTGGTGTGCGTTTGGGCCCTTGCAAAGCACCAGCCCAAGGGTTTAACGCTGGGTGTCTCTCAAAACGGGCTCTCTTTTGCCCGCACGCACTTTTCACCACTTCCCACTTTTGCCTCAGAGGATGAAATGGGCACAAACAAGTCGACAGCACTCGAGCAGGGGCACAGTGGAAGGCAGACGAGATTTCATTCAAATCTTTTGTCCGGGGCCCTGAGAAAGGTTTTAGCTGGTGTAGATGTAGGTCATTCACCGAACACGCTCTCAGGCAAAGGAAGTTCTCTTCCCTCAGCCCCTTCCTAAACTTTCCACAAACTCTGCAAGTCTCCCAGGATCAAAACAAGTGACACGTTCTGGGGAATCTCCAGCCGTGGGGCCAGAGAGCATCGAGCTGCTTCAGGAAACACCGCAGCCGGTACTGTAGGTACCGCTGACCTACGCTACAGGAAATACAGGCTTTGAGATGTCATCGTGGGAGCAGCAGCCACAAGGCTCTAACGCCTGTGCACAGTAAGGCGGTTCCGCAAGACCAGTCTTCCTGCAACACAGTACTTGAAGATGGCTGAAAGTGTTTTAAATGTTCCGGCTTTCAGGGAGCTTATTGAAACTTTCCACGTTCCCTTTGGCTTTGTGTCCAGAGGCGGGGGCTTCTTGTTAAAAAACAGCAGGTAAAGGAACCCTTTTCTTTCCTTTCCAGGTTATCCCTGCCCAGAGCGAGGCTTTTACAACCTAAAGCTCATGACTTTTTTATTAAACTCCCGTTGCTACTGCGGTTTTGTTTTAACTCTGTCTCTGGTCGTGCTGCTGTGTAACTTTCAGAGTCCTTCACACGCTCAGGGAAGTAACCTGGACTAGGGCTTAGCAAACAGAGAGAGATCTGTCAATACACAGGGCTTGGGCTCTCACAGGGGAAAATTTGGATCTAATTATTAAGGAAATCAGAAATAGGTTCACAAAGACTCCCCACCACCACCTACCACAGTTTCTTTCCCAGACAGAACTGCATCACACGCATCTGCTTAAGAGAAAAGAACACAGGATTCATGAGCTTACCAACGGAGCCTCCAGCAGAGAGCTGACAAAACTCAAACAGCCCATCGAACACGGGGCAGTCTTCCCCAACGTTAACTGGAAAAGGATACAGAAGACTTAGCAAGATGAAACCACAAATAAATGGTGAAGCTTCTACCATCATTGGGATTAAAAAAAAAAAGAGCTAACCAGGGTTAAAACAAAAGTTCTAAACAATAAAAAACCGCGCACAAAGGATAAAATGTTCACGTAGTCAGAGGATTGCCGGGTGAGGTTTGTTGCTGGAGGGAAGATGCTCCTGACTTGTAAGAAATGAGGAAAGCAGGTCCCAGGAGCTCCACACGCCATCTAGTGAGGTGCACTACAAGGGATCCCGAAACCAGGTAACCACACTGGGAAGAGCAGGCAGAGGCGAGCTGATGAGCGAGGGCTGCATAAGGCCCACAGGCCTGAGGCGGCTCCTTCACAGCGCTCGGCCCCGCGGCGCGTGCTGGTCACCATGGGCACGCACGAGACCAGAGCCCCTTGCTACACCCCCCCTGCAGCCCAGGCACCCTGCTTTCTGGGGGGAAATGGTGCTGTTTCTGATCACAGAGCTCACCCCGAGCTCTCTTACGCAACCCCGCAGTCGGTGGGAAAGGCTTTTGCTCCTGTTTCCTGCTGTGCTGCTGCTGAGGAGCTGAGAGCAAACAGGAGAAAGTGGGGAGATGGTAGATAGTGGTGTGTACTGGGCAGGGAGTTTACAGCCACATCTGTTCCCTTACACTTTGTACACTCCTTTTACTTCACACTGAGTAATCAGTTTTCAAGCAGTACTGCAGCTTTGGCCTGGATAAAGTTCTACTGCAAATAGTTCCACAATTGAAAATAAAACCAGTAAGATCAAAAATAAACCCAGTAAGATTAAAAATAAAACCAGTATGATTAAAAATAAACCCCATATGATTAAGAATAAACCCACTAAGAACAGACTTGTGTTGAACCTAGATTTTGCCAGATTTGCTTTACAAACAACCAACAGAAATACTCTGCACTTTTGTAACAACATCTCTTGTAAAATGTTTTCTTCTGTGCTTAATGGGAAAGGCACAAACAGCACAGTTCTTGCAGCAACAGAAACTCATCAGTGCACGGTCTCCACAAAGACTGTGTGATAAGGGAGTTTGAATGGTCCCAGTTCGGGACAATACCCATCAGGAGAGCCAGAAGGAAGCAATTGTTCCTGCTTTCCAGTTGTTTCAGCAGGGCACGGCCACTGGCACAGTTTGAATAACCAACTTGAAGAGGTGCTTGGAAGCTTTCCCTGTTCAGTGAGGAGAATTGAAGTCCTCCATTTCTGCACGCTTCCCCTTACAACAAACCCAACTTCTTGCCCTTCAGATTCCAGCGCAGTCCTCCCAAGTGCAGGGCAGGCAACTCGCCACTGGCAAATGCACTTAGAGACCCTTCGTTCCCTCTACTGCCCCTCAGAACTCTGTGGGCAGCACCAACAGTATCCGAGGGCATCCCTCTGCTATACCTGGCAAAGCCAGGAGCTGCTGAAGCCGCCGGTTGGGCTTTTATCCCCACCGAGAGATTCAAAGCAGCCAGGACTACTAAGGAGGGCTATTAATTACAGGGGGCGACCACTTGACTACAGGAAGCAGGCTCTGGTGGAAGAGGGGAGGCACAGATGCTCCTTCTTCCTTGCAGAGGGCGGGTGAGGAGCTTCCTGCCTGGGAGAGCTCAGAGAGCCCAGCGTTTAAGGTGGAACATCCTTAGGACAATCCCAGCAGCTATCCTGCCCTCGGGGGGAAAGCTGAAGCACCAAGCAGGCTACAGAGACCTTGGGAGCAGTGGCCTTGTCACCTCTGTCCCTGAGCTCTGTTCTGAGCCTCCCATGCTAGTTCTCTAGCTACACCCAGGCTGCTGTTTCACGGCTCTGCTTGAAGAAAAGCTCCATCCTCTGCATGTTTGAAGATTAATTTTCCTATTTTGCCTCCTTCAGGTAAAAACAGTTCTTTGGAAGGACAGAAAATGTTGACTACCAGAGAGCAGAGTGGGTGTTTATGAGCTGTATCTGCTCCGGGGGTAAACAGTTCTCTTTGTGTAAATATGTACTTTGGTACATGTCATTTGATATATCATTTACCGTAGGAAGTCTTTCGATGTATATTACTCATGAACCATATTACCCACTCCTCTGACACACTTATGCCTTAACATCTGTCCCTTTCATCTCATACCAGATTTCCAAGTGCCTCTACTTGAGACTTGAGGCCTATATTTCTTCTAAATTGGATGTTACACTTGCTCCACGTAAATGAACCCCCCGAGATGACTTTCTGCTCTCCAGGACTGCAGTGTGCCAGACCAAAACACTGTTTAAATGAACCTCAAGCCTTCCTGACTATCTATACTCACTAGAAATCTCGTTTGCCCCAGTCATTGCCAAAGATCATCAGCTCAGAGCAGCAGAGACACCAAAAAAAAGGTTTCTGTAACATTAGAGTCACCATTAAAGAGCCTTTGTGTGGGCTGGAGAGCTCAGAACGAGAGATGAGCTCACAGAGCGAGCCATTCCAACATGAAGGGGACAGGCACTGTTGTGCATCTCAACCCCCCCAACATCCAAACTTCTATTGTCTGGAAAATCCTTCCAAGTTACTGCAAATTTTGGACATGATGGAGGAGTTGGGTTTTTTGCTTGGTTTTGTGTTTCTGGTTTTGGTTGTTTTGTTTGTTTGTTGGTTGAGGTTTTTTTGTTTGTGTGTTTTTTTCATTGGTTTTGGGTTTTGTTTCTTTTAAATTACACCACCTTTTCCCACCTCAGTATCTCAGGTTGGAGACGATAACACAAAATAGCTGCAGCTCAGCAATGGACTCGTGCCACCCTCCCTGAGCCAGCAAGGCGAGTTAAAAGTGTTTCCATCAAAACACAAGACCCAAATGACAGGTCAAAGGGTTTCCTCAGCTCTTCTGGGTTAGTCTTGAGGGAGGGAGCCATTTTTTTTACATGTTTAATTTACATTAGAAACAGAATCAGGAGAAAGACAATTTCCTGGGGTTCTTCCTGTTCTTTTTATCACAAACCTCTACAGCTGGCCTAGGATTCCCAGAAGCACAAACGTTACCGGTCGCAGGAACTACCGCATCACACGCATCGCTTACATCTTTGCATCTGCTTGCTGTACTCAGACATGTTATCTGGGCGAATAGAGCGCAGAAATTTGATGTAGTCATCGCTGTGGTACTTGGTCATTTCTTCTGCATTTGCCTTGTGAGGGCGCTGCAAGGAGCAAAAGAGATGGAGGCTTGTTGGGAAACAGATCTCTCTCCCGAATTCCCATTTCCAATCTTAGATTTATTGCCAGGAACACCAGAAAACTCAAACCAGCAACATTAAACATGAGAAACTTCTTTTCAAAGGCAAGAACGCCACTGCCGGAGACTGGAATGTACTGCAGAGCTAGACAAAGAGATTACTTTAAGTTACGGGGAGAAAAGCAATTCTCCAGTCTCCAAAGCTTACCTGAAGCAAAGAACATCTCACTGCAAGCGTCAGAAGACAGCAGAAATACATCAGCACAACTGCTTGTTTATTTTTTTCCCTTCCTCTTTGGCTTCTCAACAGAGAACTTAAAAACCTGACATATAAACCAAGATCTTTCAGATCCATTTCTTTGTGACCAGCCCTACACTTACGTATATCTCCATCTTCCTGTAGAGGCCGTAGTTCAGCAGTAGGTTGTGGGTCATCCGGATCCTGTGGGGTTTCATCGGGTGTCCCTGGCCATAGTAGTAGTTCCCGACATCACCTGGGAGCAGAAAGGATTCTGTTACACACTCCTACAAACAGAATCCCAGCCAAGCCACAAAAGCCATCAGGTTGTCCGTCGGCGTTTGTTGACGAGGGCCAGGTTTGCACGGGTGTCTCCACGGGTTCATGGGACTCAAACCAAACAGACATTTGGAAATTAGGCTATGGCCAGACAAGGAATTTTTTGATTCCAATTCTGAGGAAAGCAATCCAGGTAGAGTCTGAGCAACCAACATCACACTGCAGAAGTTAAGAGGAGGGAGCTCCAGCTTTCTTGGGCAGAAGCAGCTCTGGGCACCACGTCTGTGTCCTCCCTCAGCACATGCCAGCTTTCCCATGTCCTCTCAGGGTGGCTCAGGGCCACGATGAGCTCTCACAGTTCCAGAGCTCACAGGTTTCACTGAAACACTGCCCCACTCTGTGCAGAAACCCACAGGCCGAGAGGCAGGCGAGTTTAATCCTGGCTCAGACAGTGACTCATCGGACAGAGCCTGGAGCCACTTTGCCTCAGTTTCTCACTATCCACCCCCCAGAAACAAGCTCCAGAGCAGCTCATTCTGTCAATACAAACACACCAGCACAGTTGTCATTTTACAGCTTCTCAGTCGTGTTCACCCTTTATTATTGCTCGAAACCCTTCAGAAGAATCCCAGCCCCTACCACATGGGCTGTACCTGATGTACGCTGGTGTCCTGCAGGCACTGGAGTTAATGAAGTTAAACCTTCCTCCAAACACACCCCTCGGGTCAGCTCCCACGGAGCAGATTCTCCTTCCACTACCTCAGGAGAGGCCTTTTCATAATGGCATGTGGGATAGCACAAGGGGCAACAAGCAGGGTGGGTTTAGACTGGACGTTGGGAAGAAGTTCTTTACTCTGAGGGTGCTGAGACACTGGAAGGGGTTGCCCAGAGGAGCTGTGGATGCTCCATCCCTGGAAGTGTTTCAGACCAGGCTGGATGATGCTCTGAGCAACCTGCTCTAGTGGGAGGTGTCCCTGCCTAAGGCAGGGGGGTTGGAACTGGATGATCTTTAATGTCCCTTCCAACTCAAGCCATTCCATGATTTTCTCCTACCCAGCAAAACCTGAGCTCATGCTGCACTCTCCCACAGTAGGCACCTGGGTTTTTTGCTGCCTTCTCTCCCAGGGTACTTATTTTCATGAAACTCATAGAAATTTAACTTTCAGATTTCTGCCTCCTGCCTGATTTGGCTGCGAGAGGCGCAGGCTCCAAAGGTGCCAAGAGCAGGAAGCGTGCAGCAGCAAAACCACACGAGCCTCGTTTTCTTGGGAAACCAGACCAAGTTGTTCCTGTAGTCACACGGCTCCCGATGGGTTCGGGGAGCAGGAGACCCAACCCGGTCTGGCTGGTGACTCAGTGGGGAGTATTAATATTTCATCACCAATCTGAACATTCAGGAGAAACTGCTACTTCCTCACAGCACCCCGTGCTTGCTCTTCCTCCTGTGGACATGGCCCTACTTTCAGCCAAAGCAGATGCAAACAGTGCACATCTCACACCCGGACGCCTCCGTGGCTGGATTCGCCGGTCCGCGGGGCAGCGGTGGAACTGGGTGTTCTTTGCACAAAGGTTTTTTTACTGGGGCAACTACCCCCATGGCAAAGTCAGGTTAAATCAAGCTTTGGGGAACTCAGTAAGAGATGCTCAAGACCCCATCTAGAAAATATGAGCAGAAAACTACATGGAGCTTTGAAAAATCATCCTTGTCTTCACCTCCGGCTGTCAGCAAAATGCCCAGGGCAAAACCTGACTTCCAGAGCCTGTTTATGTTCGCTCTGCTCAACACAAACCCCTACGAGTCCTAGAGAGCAGCAGATGAGCTCGTAAGCTCACGGACGTCAGCGCAGATTAGCAGTGTGCGAACCTAACAGACACCTCGTCCTAGGGTTAAGCAAGTCCCTGCACAGGGAGCTAATAAAGGAGAAGTCACCGTTCAAGTTCAAACCCTCTCAACACGCACCCTCAGGATTTCCACGAAGGACCCTTACGATACCCAACTACATTTCCCCAAACCTCTGCACCCCACCGCGACCCTTCCCCACAGCTCAGGTCCCTTCTCCAGCGTGGGATGCCCTCCCACCATCTGAATCTCAAGGAGGAGACCCAACCACCATCCAAAACAACATCTGGGGAACTCCTTCTTTGGGGAGTTGCTGCGTTAGATCATGCTGCTCTAACCTCTGCATGGGAAATAAGAGACCCTAACAAACGGGCCCTCCACAACTGCAGCTCGGGCTGATGATAAAAGCACACGTGGCCCCACGCCGGGCTGTGGACATTGGCCAGCCACTCAGAAAAGAGCAGTGGGACGAAGGCACAGAAACCACATCACTGAGTAAATTAGAGCAGGCAGCTCCAGCAGAGAGCACGTAGCACTGACTCCGTGGAGCTACTGCGCAGTAAAGCCTAGGAGGGCAGCACCTCTACTTGGTGTTTTCTAACCTAAGGACCAGTTCTTTCCTCTTTAAGTCATCACTGCGTGCCTTTAAGGATTACAGCCTGCTCACAAACTGACAAGGTGCTTCATGAACACGTTACATTCCAAGGACAAGGAGAAGTTTGGATGTAGAGACCATTTACTTCCAACATCCAGGTCCCCTGCACGCACACGGCTTTCTGGCACTTAAAAATGGGTATTTTAGAGCCCAAAGCTCCAGCATTCCCTTCCATTTTGCTGTGCTGGGTGTTGGACAGACATCAGTGGTGAAATTGGACCCGGTTTCACTGCACCCAGTGCTCTGACCCACACTCCTCCTCAAGACACTGTCTGAGTCAGAGACTCGGCAGGGCTGTCATTACAGGTTGCAAACCTACTGCTTCAGTTACTGTTCTAGAGAAATAAATACCCTCCCTACATGCCTGGCACACACAGCAGCTGAAGAGAGCCTGCCCTGCTGTTTGGGCTCTGAGCACATCCACGTACCAGGAGAAAGTAGCAAGAAAAAAGTCTGTTTTTTTTTTTTTTTTATTTGATTTCACAGACTAAAAACCCCGGTGAAATCGAGAATTGCACAACACCTTCCACAGAGAGCGATCACAGACTATTAAATATGAGCTCACCCATCACTGAGGCACCAGATTGTCCCTCCAAACAGGACAGGGCTGTGAACACAGAGGTGATGGGGCTGTGGTTTCCCCCCCAGACTACAGGGGAGAAGCTGGGAAGCCACTCAAGAGACCCAGCTTGGGAATCTGGCCAGCTCCAGCTCCCCTACCCCAACGGGACGGCCGCACAGCCCCAAAGCAGCGCTGCCCCAGCTTCAGAAC
>JANHFX010021419.1:0-28752 GCA_027560015.1 Chloroceryle amazona | reverse complement strand
GCCTTGGCCGCACCGCTGAGGTCAGAGGAACGCAGCAAGGTCCATACCCTGCCGTCTTGTAACACCCAACAAGGCAATGGAATATTGGCACCACTAGATTCAACTTCATTAAGAAGTATTTGAACGGGTCAGTGCCCTAGATATGATCATTTATGGACTAAGCTCTCCAGGTGAACAACTGCATCTTTCATCACTGGTAAAGGACAACTTTTCAAATACAGAAGATCCCTACAGCCTTCTGATGTAGCCCCACGAAAACCTGCAGTAGGGGTATGTCATGTGTTGGTCATCTCACCCCCAGCAAGGAAAAAAAAATAACAGTTTTGTAGATTGTCTTCATGAATATATTTCTTATGTCCTTGGGAGTTTCTCAATTTGATGACTATCAGATTTCAAGAAGAGGCATTTTACATATTTTCAGTAATTCTGGATTGCACACTTTTCTGGAGTTTCACAATTTACACAGGGCCTCCTTCTTCAACTGAGAAGAATGCAATGATCTTTCAAGGTCTCCTTCTCGGTATTCATTTAAAAAGTACTTCAAATAGTAACAGTCATTCAGTTAAAACAATTTGGAAATGTAGAGGGGGAAAAGGACACTATCACTTCTTTCCTCCTGATTTACATATGGGTATTTCTTGTTTTGCCTAAGATGGGATCCATCTTTCATTTCGTGAACCTTGGCCACTCCATCTGCAAGCTGATCAGATGTGATCTTGACAGGCAGGAGGAAAGCATGGAGAGGAAGCCCGTGCCTGTGCAGGGCTATTGGACATACTCACAGACCCAAGAAGAGCACTTGAGAGCTGGCAGTGGCATGAGTAGTCACCAACAAAAATCTGCATACACAGAGCTGGGAAGTCAAAAAAGATTCAAGAAGTACAAAATATCCAAGATGTCAAGAGTCACTGCACCACTTTTAGGGTATTTTAATTAGTCAAATGAGCGATCTCAAAGCAATGTCAGCTGGAAAAGGCTAGCATGTATGCCCAAACTAGACTGTGATTTGTTCTGATTCAGTTTGGTTTCAGGGCATGTGAGATTTTCCAATAAGATCAGGTCATGTGTGTCTTCGTCCATGAAGATTGAGAGTGGCAGTGCAGCAGCAAGGCAGCAGCCTGTTGTAAGATCAGTATGTGGCTCTGTCTTGTAACACTGTAGTGAAAACTGCTTAAGATGAAGTGGATTTGTAGTGAGAAGACAAAAAACGTTAGGTCTGTGGATTTCTTACACATACATCGAGCTGTATGCGATACTTGCCAACTGCCTACCTTTAAATTACTACGTACAACTCAATGGAGACGGGCACATATCATCATATGTATTTTTAGCATCATTAAACATCATGTAGCAATTTCAGTCTGCTAAATAGGCCTGAGATCTGCAAAGATGCTGGCATCTAGATTACTGCCCACTTCTGAAAGTGAAATGGTGCTAATGATACCCAAACCAGCAGTGGAAAATGTATGCTATTTTATGACACAGTCACCGACAGACAGGAATGACCTTCAGATATAATGACTGTATACTTAAGTACCTACATTTCCCCAGATGCTTTCTCCAAATAACAACAGACATTAAGACAGGGTCAAAATGGTCTGAATTGCAAAAGTACCATATTTAGTATACAGTCTTGAGGTGGATATGTGACATTTCAGCCATATCTGGCAATACCTGGTTCAGGTCTCCGTGTAGCCTCTGAGATCTGCAAAAATAGCTGTCTAATGTCCCTTTAGGTAGCGTTAGTTGCTGAACAGCCTCTTATTGCCTCCAAAACATGGTGCTAATTAACATGAACCAAGTTACAATATGTGCTAAAGATTCCAGCTTTGTAACTTATTTAATGAGCTTCGTGGGATTTGAACATGAGGCTCAAAGTAGCAGGGGAAACCTCATAATTAGTTTCAATTAGAAGAAGTTCCTACGCATTACACGTATTTGATAAACTGCAGAGGGAAAAAGAACTACTGAACAGATACAAATCACTAGCTTTGTTTCATTTGTTATTATACTTAATTTCTTCTTAATTAGTGCTGATTGGCTTATGATCCTAATTAATGCATAGGAATTTGGAATGGTATACAATGGTATGGCTTAGAAGATGCCAGAGTGTACAACTGCTAAATTATTGCTAATTGTTATTTACACAAGGACAGGAAGACCAAGTATTGTGCAGCCTAATTAGCACTAAAGATATGGTTTCCATTTCCAAATTAAACGAAGGCAAATGGGAAAAAATCATTACGGTTACCCAAGAAAACCTCATCTTTCTCTTTGACAGGCAATAGTTGCATTGCCAACATTTTTTTTTATTATTATTATTATTAAAGAAACAACCAAAACCAGCCAAGAAATAAAAGACATTCAAGAAAATGCAGACCCTTAACCCAAAGTGGACACTGTTAAAAACATTTTCAGATACCACTTAAATGTTTAATGTTATATCCATTACAGGGATTTATTTCTAGCAGCAAGCACTGTGCCAATCTTAATTAGGGAAGACCATAATGATTTTAGCAGTTAGTACAGGTATGCCCAGCCTATAGAACTGCTCCACTTCAGTGGTTACAAAGAGCTGGCGTCTTTGGTTACTCCTTTCAGAGCCACATGGGAAACTGTCCAACCTTAAAACACCGGAAAATTTGGACAAAATTCCTTAATTTTATCCTGGCTTAGCCACTGACTCACTGGCTGGCCTTTGTAGTCACTTCACCTCTGCTTCATCTTCCTCCTGGACAAAACAAGGCGATAGCCTCTTTGATAAATCCATTGGCACTGATAAAGCACTTGCCAGTATAGCAGATTTACATATCTATTTTACAAGGTCTACAAGAATTACTTAATTCTTTGACTACATAAAATGCTGCGTCAGTGTCATGGTAATTATCCCCCTCTATTATTTTTAATCACTCAACACTGGAAACAAGATAAAAAGTCTCAACGTTAAGGTTTATGGAAAACTTGTTATGTGAGAAAGGAAAAGCCCAAGGCATTTAAAGAAAGCTGCAAATTATTTTTTCTATCTGTATATCAGTTTTGATGTGTCTGAAATGCTGTACAGTGGCTATTGCAGGTCTTACATTTGCACTCAAGAGTTCTGCAAAAACAGGCATTTTATAGCTTTTAGGCTTTGTTTTGTTTGTTTCTTTTCCTACTCTTCTGTACATTGGTGCCTTTTCTATCTCTAATTTCCATGATTTGATGAAAAACTATATTCTACACACTTTCAGCCCCACATACAAACATTTTTCTTGGCCACTAGTCTATGTTTAAGAATGTCATTCACTTTTCAGGGTTTCTAAAGGTCACATTTACATACATACATAAGCATGCAGATATTTGCTCTATAGTTCCTCCATATCAATTTTCTTTTTTGAAATAAAAATAATAATAAAAAAATACAACCCAAAATATCTTAAAGTCAGAGAGACCATAAATATTGGATGTTTTCTGACCAAATACTTGTATACCCATACACACCTATGTTACAAACATACATGTGTATATTACAGGACACTGCCTGTGCTTGTCTGAGTTGCCTTGTTCCAATTTGCTTCAGGGCTCAGAGAGCTTGTGCTTCACTGCCAGCAAGGGGCCTTTCATTTACCAGATCAATGCAGATAACTCACCACAGCCCTGCAGTATTGCTGAATGAAGATGCAGGCTTGTGCATGAAAAAATACACCTTTTTCCTGGAATAAAATGAGCACTGAAATCTGAGCAACAGACATTTCTGTGACCAGCCTGCACTTAAGGCTCCAATCCAGCAGCACAGACTGAGACCACTTGGGCTTCATTCTCACTTATGTGAAGTCCCCTTTTAAACTATAAGAGGCATTTTCCCCTGTTAGGGTTTTAGCGTGCCAAACCTGTCAAAACAGGACTTTCTGGAAATGGGAACTCAGCCCTGCAGCCTTTACTGATGCCTCTTACAGTTGAGTTTGTGCTTAAGTTGCTTGCTGAAGCCTGAAGGACCTTAAAAAAAAGTTTTGGTTTTGTTTTGAATGGTGCACACCCTCACTGGTCTTTCACCCTCCCTGTAACTCATGCCATGCAGCTCCTTCCCTCCATGCCAACAGCTCCACTCTTCTTTCTGAGCCACCACATCGACCTTTCACACCCAGTGCAGCAGCTGCTGGCCACCCCAGACACAGCCATGGTGGTACTGCAGTGGTGAATGACGCTACCATTGCCTTTGTGGCTGAGGATGTGTTTAGAAAGATGCCAGTTTACTGCCTGCTGTACCTTCCCCTGGGCCATCATCTCCCATTTTAATCATGCTTTCCCCCGATGAGCCATTCCAACATCCTGAGAAACTGCAACGTGCTGCAGTCTCCCGTCCTTCAGGCTTTGGCTGTTTTTTTTACACGCCCATTGTGGCTCACCTCTCCTCTGACATACTCGTGCAGTTTAACCTCACTCACCTCTGGGTGTCTCCAGGTACAATGGCTCCTGGAGCTCCTGCTCTAAGCCTTGCCAGCACGCCAGAAACCTTCCTTGTCTTCGCTGTTGTGCTGAGGACTCCCAGACAGGCTCTACCCTGTTGCAAAAATGCACCACCTTTCAGCTCCCACCCTCCATACGCCCACCAGGACAATGTTGGGCAAGTGGGAACAACACTGGGAGTTCCTGGACCCCAAATGAAGCAGGGTGTCCCCAAAGTACCTTCCATCATACAGGACCTCGCACGCTGGCTGTGCCTTGGCATTGTCCCACACCTTGTCTCCTTGAGGAGACCATGGCAGAGGGATGACAGGAGGCAGCAGCAGGGCTCCACACCTTGCCAGTGCCGCAGGTGAGATCTGGCACATTTTCCATTCCCATTTAATTGTTCTCTTGTCTTGTGTACTGAGCAACTGGTTTTTACTCAAGGGATTTTGCCAAGTTAGAAGTTTTTTATTGTTAGGTTTAAAGTACAGTCTGGCTGTGAGTGAAATTAATGGTTGTTGTATTAATCATTTCACCTGGAGCAAGCACAGGTCTGTGTATTTACCCAGGACCTGATACTAGCACTTACCACTGGAGCATCTGAGAGGCACTGGAGTCCTACGCTTGTTATCTTTGGTTTAGTCAATTGACTGACATTCAGGAGTAGAGCAGAAAAAACACTCTATGTTCTTCACTTAGTGGCTAGGGAAGAAAAAAAGCCTGGGGAACAATGTGGATGAAAGGAGACATTCAAATTTGGAGGACATTTCCTGGGTGTTACAAGAAATTTAGATAAGGTCACATTCAAGAACTCCCTGAATATATATCTTTCAAATCATTTGTACCTCTCCAATAACACACTGACAACATTAATAAAAATCAAAGGCTGTGAACTAAAATCAGAGTCTGCCTTAAACTTAACGAATTTTCAATTCACAGAGAGCTGCATGTGGATAGCTTGCTGGACTTGATGCCTTAAGCTAAAAATCAACTTCATATTCCCCCTCCCAGGCTGCTGCAGTTATCGTAAAGTACTTTCCATCCAATGTCTACAAAGCAGCCTCTGGAAAATGAGAATATTGCCATTCCTGTTGCTAGTGGAGATGATCTTGTTACAAGAATAGCATGAAACAGACATTAATTCTTTTAACTCTTTTCTGAGACCTTCAAGTAAGGGTTGAGGCATGCTGGCTGTAGAGCAGTGTGGATACTTTCTCTGTTGTGGGTTTATTGTCCCTTCTTAAGAAAAAAAAAATGAAAAATACTTGATATGTTGAGAATACTGTATCCAGTGTTTTTCTTCTCATCATTAAGCTCAATTACCTTTTTACTAAACACACAGGAGAGTCTTGGAGGGGTCCACTTGAATTTGAGCTTAGGAATTTATCTTGAATAGACTTGTAAATAGACTAAACCACCACTTACATTTTATCAAACACTGTGATTTTAAAAAGAGGCATCATGGAAGTACTCAGTTTCCCCTTGGTTTTTATCACAATTTGTTGATCTTGTGTATAGTGAGGCTCAAGGACTCACTTCACCAGTGTGAAAGTGTGTGACTGACTCAGCAGTCAGTAAATAAAGGAAAGACCTGAATTCAAGACTCCAGACCTGCCTGGCACAGATGACTTTGTTTCCCACAGTACCAGCTCTCAGCGAGGCCAGACAAGTCTTGGCAAAGGAGAGAGGCAGGAGGACCTGCAATAAGAGGCAAATTTCTAACACTGGATATTTGCTAGAAGGGTAAATCCTACACAGCCTGGAACTTTTATACCTTGCTGGACTATCTCCTCCCATTCAACAGCAAGCTAAGAGGGTTCATTTAAATAGTCAGTCTTTCCTGTTCAGGAGCATTAGGGTGATGGGCTTCGTTTCTGCTTTGCAGCAAGTCATCACAGAAGATCCTAACAACCTCTTCAGTCTGTAAATCTCAGACCCAGATTTCCCGAGGACAGTCCCAGTAGTAAATGCTCCACTTCATGCCCTCTCATAAATAACATCAAGGTTAACTTGGCACATGTGCAGACATTGGAACAGAAATGAAACCCTGAAATAAACAGCAAGTTTTTGATAAGTAGTAATTATTAATATATATTCTCTGATAGGGATCTGGACCAGCTGTGATCCGAGTCTGAACAGAAAGCCTTTAACACATTTTCACCTCTACGGAAACACAGTAAAACCCACAATGGAAAGGCACAAGGTAAGAACCACATGGTTGGAAACGGATTTCAAAGCTGCCTCTGAATATCCATTGTCTACGCAAAACTCCAATGCATCCCTCTGAGAAAGTATCTCTGATAAAAGCGTTATCCATCCCATAAGCAAAAGGAATGTGCTCACTTGGTCCTAGGACATGACTAGGTGTAATAAGGCATATAGGAAAGAGGCTGCAGCAATGAAATTATACATACAACACACAGAGAGGTGACGTATTTAACAACCACAGAGGAAAAAAAACAGAAAAAAAAAGGTAGAAATATGCAGACTGCATTCTACTCTGGACTCATAATGCACAATGGCCTTGGGATCTATGGAGGAAAAACGCTACAGCAGAACCAAGTCTCATTTTATTACCACAATTATTGATCCAATGAGTGCTTTTTTTAAAGCAGCACATGGCCATTTTCCTCATTTCTGCTGGTAACCAAATCTCTCTCCTCCCTCTTACCCTCACTTTTACTGTTATTGGCTTTAAATTAAGTCAGCAAAATGATGGCTTTTTTCTTTTTTCTTTTTTTTTTTTTTTTTCTTTTCAGTCTTACTGGTTAAATGCTGAAGCATAAAACGCACGGTGTCAAATCATATCCTCAAAGCTGATTAAAAGTAATCCTGCAGATGCTAAATATGGATTACCACAGCAATTACTGGAAATTTGTAACCTTGCTAAAAAGGCATTCTAATGGAGTTCTGTAGCATTGCTGTAGTTAAGGGCTGTTTACTTTTTAAAAACAATTTGCAGTATAATATGTGGAAACATGGTCTTATATAAGCTTCACCCAGTTCTGGATACGAAATTGTTTGTGGCTGCTGAGAGCTGTGTCCTGGTGTCCGATACCACAGCAGTGTTTTCTGTCCCTCTCTCTGCTATTGGACCAACTCTGATTCACATTATGTTCTCATATCTCTTTTACGGTGTAAAAAAGTTTGAAATCTATTTCATTCCTGGTTTAAGGCCTTTCCCTACTATATATCACCCTAGGGCAAAGACACGACATTAAGGTCTGTGTGTTCCAGCCTGTCTACTACACAGACTTCATTTAGCATTGTTACACCCTATCACTGGTAATAATCTACTGAGCAATAATCTGGCAGTTTTAACACATGGCCTCTAAATAATATATGTGAACACAGTAATGATGAAAAGATTTCCATATCCCCTCTTTAATATAGATTTAGTATTGTTTTCAGTGACAGTCAAATCTGTGCTGAGCTTCAGCAAATTCTTATATTGGCAACTCTGCTGCAACTGTCATTCTCACCAAACATCAGTGGTTAAAGTTGTCTTTTCCATGGCTGAGCTCAGATGGAAAGAGAACATCATCTCCCAGCTTCAGAGATGTAGAAAAAATAGAAGGGGAATGGATAAGTGCTCCTCTGTATTTTCCTGAGCTTTCTGGCAATGCAAATCTGTTGACAACAGCTGAGAACTATGAATGTACCTACAGTAGACTGTTGTTGTCTTCCTGAAGTTCATTTTTTCTAGGCTGAAGATTTATGATTTTTGGTTCTTTAATAACAACAACAAAAATCCAAACCAAATTCCCCCCCAAAACCAAATGAAACCCAACCAAATAACAACAACTAAAAAACTCACACAAAAAAAACCTGAAAATAAACAAACAAAACCACCAAGCAACCAATAAAAGAAATGAAAACAAACAAACAAACAAATCAAAATTAGAAAGGGGAGTTCACTGTATTTTGTTTAAGCGGATAAAATTCTTGAAGACTTTTTTCCAGTACATGAGGAGATGTTTTATCTGTAGATTTTTTTCTGGTCATTCCCACTGAAACTTGGGATACAGTAAAAATGAGGAAGAGCAACCCATGCATGAAGAAACCAGTGCTTTGGTTCCCTTTACAGCTTTGCTAGGTAAGAGCATAAGAGGATGGAAGCACAGGGATTAAATAATTTGATCTAAAGTTTGGTTAAGGTTAACACATTCTACCTTTCCTCCTCCCAGTGACTTGAAGGTAAAAGGGATGCATTTGCAAGTTTTGAAATCAGATGCCTTGATTACTTTTCCATTCTCTGATAAGGGAAATGTTTCTCTATGTATGGGGGAAACTGATTACGAAGGTACAAATACTTTGCCCTTATCTAGCATCGGTCCATGGATGTCATATTGAAACATGATCCCTCTACATAAGTCTGATAATATCAAAGCAAACAAGAAAGAAATATGTTTCAGCTGATAAAACCATCCTTCCTGTAACAACGAATGAATTTCATGAATCATATACTTACAAAAAAAAAAAAAGAAGAACTAGACTAAGTATTTCTTTTCACACTTGCTGCACTTTCATACTGCCCACTGGTTGCAATTCCATGCTCTCAGTGGGCCAGTTTGGTGGTGGCCCAGTCCCACCAGCATATACAATGACAAATAAGTTCTTTGATCACTTCCACTGGCTCCGATTCCCAAGGATTGTTCATAGACACAAAGATTCATAGCATGGCTTGGGTTGGAAAGGACCTTAAAAATCCTGTAGTTCCAACACCCTGCCATGGCAGGGACCCCTCCCGTGACACCAAACTGCTCAAAGCCTCATCCAGCTTGGTCTTGAACACTTCCAGGGATGTAGCATCTACAACTTCCCTGGGAAACCTGTGCCAGTGTCTCACCATGCTCACAGGGAAGAATTTCTTCCTAATATCTAATCTAAATCTACCCTCTTTCAGCTTGAAACCATTACCCCTCGTGCTATCATTACAGTCCCTGAGTCCCTCCACAACTTTCCTGTAGGCACCCCTTAGGTAGTGGAAGACTGCTATAAGGTCTCCCTGGAGCCTTCTCTTCCCCAGGTCACTAATGAGAACTTGCAATACAGGCTCTACAGAGGGAAGACACAAAATTGCCCTCCTTAAGCAAGATCTGTGATTCTCTTTAAACTCTTCTAAAGGCGCTAATCAATTTGAGACCTGAGGACTTATTGTCATCTCCTACTCTTTTCAGTCTGTGTTCAGCCTCCAATGAACAGCAGATGCAAAGCTAATGAAGTTAAAAAAACTTAGATTTTTTTATTTTCCAGCCTGCCAATGTATTGTCTCAGAAGAGTTATCTTTTGTGCGTGTGCCTGTTGAGGGAAGAGGAAAGGCTTTTAATTATTTCTGAAAAGGATTATCCCCATCTCTACAGAAGGGCTCTTGACATTTTTTGAAGACTAGGCATCTTCTGTTGTACTAGCAGTGGAGCGTGTATGACAGAAACAGAGAGTGTTGCCTTTCCTAGTTGGTAAAATGACCCATGCTACTAATGGCAAAGCCCTCAAAGCTTTCTGTTTAGCAGGATCCTACACAAATACAGATCAATAGCTTCAATTTGATTCTCACCAGTCCATCTGTAAAAACAGTATCATTCATATGTCTGCTGTCAACACAATCGCTCTTTCTGATCCAAACAATTTGTTGTTTGTTCCTATTTGTTCAGAAAAAGAAGAAAACCTCCCTAAACATTCAGAGTAATCTGGAAAAGCTATTCCTTTTCAAACTGCTCTGTGCTTCACAATACTTCTGCCTTATCTTCTATGCATTAGAGAGCAATTATAACACAGAAATGTCATTACTCTTCTTTTACAAAAAAAAAAAAAAGGCATAAAACGACTTTGAGTGATTACTTCACTAACAGTGACTTTAAACTAAATAGTAGATATTTTTTTAATATAGAATACAGGTGGTACTGTAGAATACAGGTACAGGATCGTAAGAGCACTCCTTACCATGCTGGAGATAATGCTGGAACACTGTAAAGTGCTTGAGAAGAAAAAGAACATAAAAAGAAGGATGGAAGTTTTGATTCACAGGGAAACATTATATGAATTACTTAAGACCAAGTAAATGATGACTAAAAGTAGAGATGATAACAATCTGCAGGTGTCTAATGGAGACAAACATAGAGGAAGAGGTTTTCTCAGGGTCATCCAAAGGGTAAAAGTAGCAGCAATGCTAGATGGACAAGATAAATTAATAGGTTTTCTTCACCTCTAATGACTATGATTCTATTATATTAGAACAGAGTAAAAGCTACAGGGAAATACTGAACCCATTTCTAATCCAGACCTTCGCTGACAGTTTAAATAGTACAGTAGATTGTAATTTCTTCTTTTGTAGGCAAATGTTAATTAGATTCCTCACAGCTGTCTGTATATCCTTCTGAGCTGGCTGATGAGCACATTAACAATGTGAGCTGATTCAAGAGTAGAACGAAACTTCCTTGTGAAGGATAATGACACATTCGAAGCACGGACTGGTCCCACTGAAGTACAAAACCCACTAGTATGCAGTTGTTGCATATTTTGTACTGTGTGCACATGACTTTGCTGCACCAGCAGGCTCCAAATAATCTATGTGTCTCAGCTCCTCCATCAACGCAGCTATTGAGCATTAAAAAAGCCCTGAGAAATTGGAAGCTAACAGACAATTTTTTCCATCTTTTCCAACTAGTCACAGGAAATAGTCAAGTCACTTGACACTTCTAAGCCTTCCTCACACATCTGTAAAATGAGGTAACATTCCTTCTCATGTTAGTTTACTGTTGGTAAAACCACAGAGTATCCTTGGCTGAGCATTACTGAGGTGCCACCTATTATGCCACTATTATCAGTGTCAATTCTATTCATTACCAGGCATTTTGTCATTATCCTGGAACTTTAGCCAAGTAATGACATGGAGATGGACATCTCTGTCCAATTACCTTGGTTTAGAATTGTCTTGAAAAGCTTTTCATAGTCAGGTTTTTTTTGGATTATATTAAAAAAGTAAGAAAGTCCAAATTCAAACTAAAACATTCAATCGAATTATTCTCAGAGGCAAATAGACTACTAAGAATGGTTTTAAAATTCCAGTTCCTTCTTTAGATTAAAATATTTGAAATCACATGTAATCATGTAATCCACCCACCTAAACCAGGATTTTGACATATAACCTTCCAATGAAATGAATGAAAACTTCATGCCTAAGTGCTCTGCTTGGCTTTGAAAAATTCTACCTTTTATTTTAAAACCTAGCACGGTATTTACATAACTAACTGAAACTGCTTTAGTTGTAACTGTTAATTTAGTATAAATAATGTGTCTATATGTTAAAAATTTGGGGCACGACTTTTAAAATCTCCTACTATGTGCTCATAAATAGCTGTGAAGACAAATTAGGGCAGGTAGGTGAGATGGAATCACCTTCATCTCAATGAAATAGATTTTCAGTTGCCATCATATACACTTGCAGTTCATTTTGCTAGTAGTTAGTTTTGGGGATACTGCCTATAAACGCTCACTGAAGGGTGAAAACTGCTGCAGTTAAGTTACTTTCCATAAGTCTGATGTTTTGTCCCTTTGAAATCAAGAAATTAGACCGCAGGTCTGAAAAATGATCCTGCGGTGGAAGGATAATGGAATATATGATCTAATAGGTCCTACAATTCTTACTTGTGATCTAATTGCCAGCCAAATATAAATTCTGCTTTAAGATCAAATCTGATTTTTTTTCATTACATCAAAAATTTGCTTGAAGTGTGACTCTTCAAGAGGAATAAAACCTTATTTTTGCACTTTGCTGACGCAGCCTCAGCTTGAGCACTGTTCTTATGATAACCACATAAAGCATTCCCGTTCAAAGGTTCTGTTACTGTCAAGGAGATAAATTATAAAACAACTTTATATTGTGCGATCTGCAGATTTTATTGACAAAGGTGTCAGGAGCAGAAGAACTGGGAGTCTCTCTGCTTGTCATGGGATAAATAAGAGGATCTTCACAGCTCTTAGCTTTATTCAATTTGTTTAGATACAAGTTGACTGTGAGCATTGATTCGATGCAAGACCGGTTATGGATTTTTAGGTAGGTACATACACAGTGGGGAGTAATAGATGGCTCTAAAGTGAGTACAAAGCTGCAATTCACTTGGGAGGCTGCAGAGATCATGTAAGTCCAGCTGTGTAAGTATGCTGGATCAAGGGCAGATGGGTCGGATCCACCAACCAAAGTGTTTTCTCCTCCCACTCACGCAATAAAATATTGCTTGATTTCTTCTCCTATGGGGGAACATCATGACGGGTCACATTTGAGTGCTATAGGGTCTCCATTCATAGCCCCTCATTATTTAAACCTTAGTTTCTCACCCATATTGCCGCAACAACAAAAGTCAAAGCTGCTGAGCAATGGAATCACAAAATGCCAGTTAATTTGCTGGCTAAGACATGCCAGACATGAGACCAACAGTATTTTGCTCTTTAACTATATAGTTTCTTCTACAAAGCGATGCCTTTTCCTCATTCACATGCCACCTAGACAGTCTACCTTGTCCCTGGAAACACAGTCTTTAACTTTCTATCTGTCTAAAATGTAATAGGTTGATGAAGGTGTGCTACAAAGCAGGTGCACTTAATATGTCCAACTAAAGATCCTAAGATCTCATCCCACCTTATCATGATTAAACCTAGACCTGAAACTTTTCCTGCCTCCAGGCAGAAACACTCTTGGGAGTCATCTCATTGCAAGCCCAAACCTGGAGTGGGTTTCCCTAAGCAAGTGAAAGTCAACATGGAAGTCAGTGGGAATAAACTGCTAAGACGGTGGCTGAATGAGGAGAAGATCAAACTCCAAAAGATGATTCAACAGCTTTTTTCCAGAGAATAATGCTGTAGTAATGGTAGAAACTCTCCCTGCACTTCTCTGCCAGTTGAGCTTATTAAGTATTTCTGCTGGGTACATCTGCTGGTGCTCTTGTAAAGATGGATGGCACTCAGTGCAGGAGATGAGGAAAGATGTAAGGGAGGGTGGCATTTATCTCATATTCCAGCCACCTAAAAGTTATATATCTAATCTTAACCAGTCATCTGGTCTGCCTCCAAAAGGACAGGCAACTGTCATGTTGATTCAAATCTTTCCTTGTATCTCCAAGAGGATCTCAGCTGCAAACCAACTCATTTCAGGCTGAAAATCCATTACATTGCAATTTTCACTGAGTATCAAGCTGGATGAAATTTGGTCTGAAATCTCTGAAATAAAGCATTGCTTCCCGAGGCTTTTGAGCTATGTAGGCACTGTGTATTATATCAGTTACCAGCCTCTGACATTTCATAACCCATGCAAGGTAGTTCAAACTTACCCTTTGTTGCTCTGCATGCTGTTGAAGTAATTAAAAATGGAAAATGCTCTAAAGCCTTTTGTTGGTAACAGTTCTTTAAACATTAAAGCCTTCCTTCATATTTGTTGAAATTCTTTGGATTTGCACTGGTATAATTTACTCATCCAGCACCAGTGTAATTTTTGGCTTAATATAACACTGGAAAGGGAACAATGTATTTAGGAGGAATTTTTTTTTTTTTTCTTAGAAATTGTTTTCTTTCAGCCATATCTCTAGCTAATTCTGTTTACTTTTCAATTCCCAGTGATGGTGCAAAACCTGTAATGTTTTGATCTTTCAACCATTCTCCACAAAATGCTCCAAGGTCTTTATCTTACAGATAAGTCTGTTCTTCTGTTTTATTATTTGTTCAGGCAGAGTTATTCCAACCTAAGAATTCAAACATTGTGTTTTTCACCACAAGTGTAAGCCAAAAGGGAAGAGGCAACTTGTATTTTTTCCTCACTGGGGTGAACTCTCTCAATAAAAAAATAGAAAATCAATTAAAACTTATATGATCCATTAAATATAACTTCACTGGCTGGTTTCAAGTATTTGGATGATTTTCCAATGTCATCCACTTTCAGAATAATGGATCATTTAAACAAAGCCATGAGAATGTTATCAGCTGATTGCTAAGGAAGAGTGAATTAGGAGATCTGGCTCCTATTGCTACATATAATCCAGTTTTAGGAAAGCCATTTAACATGTCTGAATCTTGCCAGTGTTTCATAGAGGGAAGTTGAAGAACTCCAGGCTGGATCAGTGCCCACTTCCCAGCATCATCAGCACTGAGTCACTGACGTTTTAAATGCTGAAGATCTACCCACGACAGATGGAAATACAGCAATAAATCATAATACAGGGATGCTCAGATTTTAAGGACAGGGATCACATTTCACTGCATATCTTTTTTTAACAATCCAAGTAATTTGTGTGTGAATACACACGAGCAGGCACCACGACTTGATCTGTAAGCTTTAAGAAACAGAGCATCTACACTGTGGTGACCACAACTGTACCTTCATTATCACATTGCCTGTCCTCTGCATTCCTTACAAATCGGTCTTTAATCCCTTTGCCCACATTCAGGTGAATGAGCCTGGACCTGAACCCCAGCCCTTCTCTTCACATTGGAGACCCTCCTGCATTCCATCAGCAGGATAACGACCCTCATCCTCTGTGTAAAATGGTGGCTGCTGTCTGTGATTAAACTGTCACACCATATTCCATTGGCCTTCCATATACTTCTCAGATCAAACACTTCTCTACTATTTCCCATGCCATGTTCGATGCTCTGATGCTGCTTCCTCTAATCACCCATGGAGTTACTTCACCCTTTGCCTTCCGACTCTCCTTTCCTGTAGTACCTACAAACCCTTTCTGTCACATCAGTGTCCTTCCCATCAAACTGACTGATACAGTCTCATTGCTCTTGCATCCACCTTTACCCTTTATCTTTTGTTTTATAATTAGATTACAGATGGTTTTGATGCCTAAGCAGCCCTTGTTATTGTGGGCTAATGATGATAATAAAAACCACAGTGTATGAGTGCAAGTGTTTGGGCTCAGAAGTCTTCCCTGTATCTCTGGAGGACTCTGCTCACTGTGCTCATAATCCGGACACCAGGCAGGGATGACAAAGCATCCATGAGAGCAGGAGGTCAGGTCAGCACAACCTTCCCACTGCAGACACCGTTTGATGATGTGGGACATCCAGGGAATGGAATCTTCAAGAGGTGACCAGTGGTTGATCATAAACACAAAGTACCCAGGGCTGCAGCCCAGCCACTTGTACAGAAACTCCAGGAAGAACATCCTAGGGCTTTCATTGCAAAAACCCCACAGTACCTTGAGTTGCAGTGATAGCAGCAGTACAGCTCTTGCAAGAAACAACACACCACTGGAGAGTTTTTAATTCTCTCTTCCTCTCCATTTTCCTCTTGCAATAAGGAAATGAAAGTGTATTTGTAGGAGGAAAGGGCTAATTTGGTTAAGGGCATAAGATTAATAAACTCCTCCTCTTATGAAAATATCCTGTGATTTTTAATAACCATTAAAACCCCAAAGGATCTAATTTCTTAGGTTTTAACTCAAAGGACTTGTTCTGCCTGTAGTGAACAGCCAAGTATTCAATAGATCTGCATTAGCCTGGTAATGATCCTGCTGGCATTTGAAATTATGGCTAGGCTGATCTGAGGCATATGGCTTAAGCTGCTAAGCCATTGCCTGTTGTCTCTGTTTCTCATTTGACTTGGTAGCTTCCTGAGGTCCTGAATTCATCCTTGAGGATAATGCAAGCTTTTCCCAGCAGCAAGTGAGCTGTCACAACTTACCTATGTGACAATTAAGTGGGGTAAAGAAGGATTACTCTAAATGCCTGACTTAACCCAAATAAAGTTTGACCTGCCACATTATATTTCAGTGTCATTTTCACGTGTTGTGGTTTAGTTATTTACATGTTGCTGTCTGTTTTCTTTGGAAAGTTTCAGTTATTGAATGAGAGCCAGTCTTCAGCCTAAGGTTAACATAAACATCCAACGAGGATGTGCCTAGTACCTGCTGAGAAGCAGTTTACTGATATGCCCCGTTTTTGACAGTTTTATATGTCTTTGAAAAAAAAATGAACTTAAGGAATTGTTGGCATGAGAAATGCCAAAATTCGTCCTTTTTACAAAAATGAACTGTCACGTGCTGCTTTAAAATAATCAGCTGAAATTGACTGCACTAAACTAGTACAAAAAACAGGAAAAGCAGGCCTAGGTTCTGCTAAAAGGGCTGGTGACATATATAAAACATACATGTCCGAAGAAGCAAGGAAGTAACTCTCTTTTCAGCTCTAATATCCAAGGTCTTCCTCCTAGGCAGTGACATAATGTTCCTGGCGAGCAAATGGCACTGAAGTCCCAGGCTCCAGCTTGTTGCCTGCAGTGACTTCAGGTACAGCATCATGTTGAGTTTCATGGGGTGGAGGAGAAGCACCTTGGACCTTTCTTTCATGAGCAGAGATGACACCGAACTTGTCAGAGGCAGTGCAGAGCAGCAGCAACATGTGCTGTCAGTCAGGGACTGGGGTCTCTTATGTATTGTCCTGAATTCTGTCTCTCCAGCATTCTGTCCCTCTCCAGGTCACACTCTGAGGCAGCTAGTGGGGTAGGTTAATGTCTCCAGAGTACTCATTTTCTGAGCTCATCACAGCCAGTGATCATTTCAGCAGGGATGCATCATTAACCACATCTGGGACCAGAAGAATTCTATGGGGGGAGAGGGAAATATCCCCGGAGTCATTCCTGCAAATGATGTACTTCTGCCCATGGTACCCCTTCCCTTCTCTGGGAAAGGCACGTCATGGCTGTCTCTCCCACATTCTGCAAAGCCTCCCTCTGGCAAAACAGCTCTCACCAGTGCTGCTCAGCAAATCACGGCAGTCACTCACGTTAACTTTATGAGTTACACAACTGACACGCTCATGCAGATGTTGTTTGCAGAATATTGGAGACGATGCCAGCCAGACACTTGGCACCAAGACACAATCTGGGAGATGGAGGAGCTTTCTAGGCTCATTCCTAACATTCGTCTTTTTTTTTTGTATTTAATAAGCAAATTGACACGACACATGAGGGAGGCTGGTCAGTCAGCTAGTATGGAAACTATTAGCACAGAAAAATGAATAGCCCAGCAGTTAAATGTCTGCAACACCCACACACTCTCTGGAAACAACTTAGAAATAGGGTTATTCATCTGAATTTATCCCATGGTCCCTGGGTCTCGTAACGGTGGTTGAAAGTGGCTGAGACACTTTGCACTGCTTGCTGCTGGATCTGGGTACTCCATGGTGAATGCTGAATATTTTTATAAGGCAGAGCTGTCCCAAGTCTTAAAATCCACCAGGTTGAGCTCAGAAACTTTGTAGAAACACTTGTGTGACACTGGGCATTTTCCTGGGTGCAAACCCTCTGGAGATCAGTTTCCTAATGATAGTTTCAAGGGAGATCTGTAAGGTGATTTCTTTTAGAAAGTCATTTAGATACAGCAGGTCCTGGAAATCTTTCTTTACAGCTATTGTTTTCCATAACCACTATCAGTCACATTCTAGCACCAGTACAGGAAAGAAGTGTCTTTAAAATTTGCTTAATAAGAAAAGTCTCACTAACAGTGGCTCTTGTCTCTTGGTCTGCTACTCGCACCCAGGTCACGGTTTCAGATCAAGTAAATAAAAAACTCTCAAGTTCATGTTTTCATCTCTTATATGACTTTATTCACTGTGTACACTTCTTTGGCTCTACACCAGTAAATACATTGAGCCAGCATCTATTGTCTGACCCTGAAAGCAACTGGATGGCATGGCTTGACTTAGTCGGGCTAAATTTCCTACCTCAAACAGGATAGCCTTCTCTGTGTCTTGCTGACTGAAGACCACCCTGGCTCATGATACCCACTGAATCATACTCAGGTGTTATTTGGAGAGATCTTACCAACCACAGGACAAAATGTGCCAGGGAGCAGGTGAAGCGCAGCTCAGGGGAATCATCACCTGTCCCAATTCAATCCACCAACACAAATGTTGCCTTTGGGTCTGCAGCTCAATTCATCAATTCAACACCATTAAGGCAAGTGGATATTGAAGATATTTGCCCGCATGTTTGTGACAATAAAATTTCCCCTCAGCTCTAATCTTATGATGCAACGCATCACCCTCTCAAAGCTTCTTCTCCCCTCCAGTGACTGACTATAGGAGGCACTCAGATGACTAGTTTCTACTGCTTGCCTGACTTTTGGGTGGCTAAAATTAGATGAAAACCCCATGCTAAAGGATTAAGGACTTCCTCCACTTTTAAATCTGAATGGTATTAAAACTAACCTCAATTTTGCAGGGAATGAAGAAGTCCTACTTAGAACATATGCAGTTCAGTTCTTTCCTGTGAAGTTGCCATATGGCAGGGGAGTGATGGGAAGAAGAAAAATATTGACAGTGATGATATATCTTATTACAGAGCATACGGACCAAATTTTCCTCTCAGTTACACTAGTGAAAATCTGGAGTGAACAGCCCTGTCTTGATAGGAAAATCAGATCAGTCAGTGGATATACAAAGCCAATTATGAGAGTGAAACAAAAGCAAACTTGAGAAACATTATGGTATAGTAAAGAAGACATGTGCTGGGATGCCAGAAGACAGGAAGTCATTGGACCCAGCACACTTACTCTTCCTTTGAAAAATCATCCAGTCTACAGCAACCACAAGTGGTCAGGATCTTGTTTTATGCCTGAACTTGGCAAACTGAATGAAAGCTGCCCAAAAACATCTGTTCTGGGTTCCAAACATTTATATAGCCCTTTGTTAGAGTACCAAAGATGGCATCACAACAATAGAAAGGAAGCATTACAGAAAAAAGCAGTACAAGGATACTAGAGGGAAAAGTCCATTATTAACACAAGACCTGACATGTTTTACACACTAATAATCTTCATTTATTCCTTGCTGAACATTCAGGTGGTCAAAACTTTAAACCCTATTTGACAGATGGAAACAGCAATCGCTTCAAGAGAGACACCATAGTGCATTCCTATCTCTATACTACTAGAACTACATCATAGACCAGCAAAAGCTGCAGTGATAGCCCTGTTCATCTGCTGTTGCAAAGACATAAAGGCAAATGTAGCTGGGAAGACTTCTGGAAATATGTGAAGTATATTTATTCAGTTATAGTTGAACGTGGTTTATTTGAAACTTGGTCTTGCAAACAACTAGCAAAAGGACTATTTTCTATCCAGAATCCTTCAATCCCTGTCAGATATCCAGAAACGTATAGGGTTTTAGGACCTATATGGTGGGATGATCCCATTCATGTAAACTAGAAATAAACAGCAAAAACTCAGCCAGACAAATAAATAAATAAATAGAATCCCCAAAACAAAAAAAACCCAAACAATTACCCCAAGCAATTCTGCTCACAAAAGAGTTAATCTGCAACTTAATAAATAAACTGTGTATATTTTTTTTTTCTTGGAGGCCCATAAAGACTGAGTTTTTTTGCAAATGAGTTCAAAGACAAACTATAGCCAACTCAGTGTCCACAGATTCTTTGGAAGCAGCATGGAACATTTGGCCAGAAGAAATGGTGCCAACTATCCAGTGCAAAGCCTATACTTTAATTTGCAAAAGCAAAAAGCTGTGATTTATACCTCTGAAGGGAAGAAGAAAAAAAATTAAAAAATAAAATTCTAACAGTACGTTCTGTGTAGGTTTATTACTTTGCCAACAGTTTGTGGGTTGGATGATGAGGTACGTTCCTGAAGATTAGACATCACCATTTTTTTTTTAAACAAACAAAACAGCAGGAAAAATCAAAACTACCCTAAAGCAGAGGCAGTCCTTGAGAAAGTTCAGAGCTCTTGTGGCTCCCACTTGGCTCTTTTTTCAAAAGAAAAAAAAAAAAGAAAAAGAAAAAAGAAAATTAATCAACCAATAGCATTAATCAACTTTGGCTTGCAGACAGCATTTTTGCTTCCAGTTGAGGACAATTAGAGGCACAGTGTCAACTGGCCATTTATTAGGTTGTGTAAAGCTCTGTGGATACACATTGTTTTTGTGACATCAAAAAATTTTCATGAAAAATGGTACTGTTACATGGAGACATCCTCTGGTTTCTTCTCCTTTTAAACCCAATAATTTGCTAGTTCAGGCAAAACTAAGTAGTGTTATGGAGCATAAATGAACACTGAAAGTAAGTGGTGTAGCTCCACTGACAAAATCAACTGACAAGTGAAAATCAAGTGGGATAGATGGTGAGCTATTTAATGAACTCATTCAGACCTGTTAGCATCCTTTGTATCGTAGCTAAGGGAATGAGATCTTGATCTACATAAGTATTAAGTGATGAAATGTAAGAAGATGAAGATTCGGTCCTTTATAATTATTGTGACAATATTGCCATCACATGATTGTTCAGCATGATTTTTTTCAGGCCTCCTATACTATTAAACCCCCCTTAAAGGATGTCTCTATTAGGTACATTTGTGGTAGGGCCTCAAGAAATTATTCAAAATTTGGCTGGATTTTACAGTTAAAAATGGAATCCTGTTTCTTGGAGAGGAATCTTTTTCATTGTCGTGACTTCCCCTAGCCACTGAAGGCCTATTCTAAGACAATTAAAAGTAATTATAAATATATCATCATTGAGCAATAACAGACCCTTGCCAAAAAACAAAAACAAAAACAAAACCCAAAACCATATGAAATCCCAAGAGATGAAACAATGTATTCTGTAGTCTGAAAAATATAATTTATTGCTGAAAAAAAGGCACTTATAGGTTGCACATTGTTAGATGTTTTTTTCTGAGTTTCTTAGTAGTCAGGTCAGAAAATCTATCTAATTAAACTTGCTTTTAAAATACTTGATATAATCCTAGTTAGAACAACAGAAATTTGGGAAGCAAAAAAAACCCCGAATAACCCACATTTAGGGAAATTCCAGGTACCTGTTGCAATGCTAGTCACACACAGACTTGCAGTCCCTAAAATGTGGGGGGGATTTCAGCACACCACTACACAACTGTCACTGTCCTCCCTAGCTGCCCATTAATGAATAAATTTTGACAATACCCAGGGATGAAGGCATTCAGGGATTGTAAAGGTATCTTTCTCCGAGTCCTCCTTATTACAAATCTGGATGTGTCCTTATTAAAATCTTAGCCCTGCCCACAGTTTCTCTCTGCTAAGCCTCATTTTTTATGAACCATTAATATTCCTCTGGACCTGGTTTCCATGAGGGCTCTCATCTTTAAGGATTTTGTTCCTAATCTCCTGGTCACATTTCTACTTTCACCTCCTGTGGCAGGAGTTATCAAAAGTATTATGAGAAGAAAAAAACAAAACAACCAAACCAAAACACAAGTTTCCAAAGTGTTGATGGTAACAGTATTTACTATTACATTGGGAAAGAAAAAGAAGGGATATAAAAATTGATTCACAAGGAAAAAAGCTACTCTGTTAGTGAGGGGAAGAAAGAAGAGATGCCTTCCACAGATAAACCATGCCATTTTCTTCTTCTACTTGCCTTCTCTTCCACATTCTTTGGGTGGGGTAGTGAATGAGGTAGGTGCAGTACAGCAATTACTACATTGTTCTGAAACGTAGTAATTAAATAACACAGCAGAGTAGCAGCTCAAGTTGACACATGCTTATAGAAATACACGTGACTGGTCAGTCTTCACAGCAACTGGATTTTTCAAATTTGTAGGAATTTCACAAACTGCATCTACTCCTCTTTTTTTTTTCCTTTCCTTTCTCTCTTGCTTATTCAACTTCATATTATTTTCTAGGACCTTTTAACCCAAGATTATGCCCAACTGGCAAATTTTCCTATAGGACTGTGATAGTCATCAAGAGAATAAAGTAATTTCGATAAAATAGCACTCCCTAAGGAATGCTTTAGGAGATGGAAAATCTATAAAATTCCTCCTGAAAGGCAACCTACCTTGTGATTTAGTCTTTAAAAGTAAAATATTAGGAATGCTTTATAGGTCTGGACCATTCGTTATTATACGAAAGAGATCTCTACTTTCCTAAACTATCACTAAATATTTGTGAGGCAGCAATAATTCTTCAAGTAAATTTCATGTTCCCATTGAAATGTCTTTACTTGTTTTAAACAAGGCAAGAATTACAAAATGATGTTCTGCTGACAAGATCTAAAAATAAAATCACTTGGCAATTGTGTTAAAATAAGCACTGCTACTAGCTTGATGTAAATAGGAGGAAAATCGTATCCTAAAAATTACTTCTATTGCCTCTGGCCACAGTCACCCAGGTGGAGAAATGGCACCTGCTCTTTTTTAAGTCATTTATTAGTTCCAGGGGGAAAAAGTTTTGGAGAGCACATTCCTATTTGTAGAGAAGAAGTCAGTACTGCTCTATTTCTGTCTTTGGTATCTGTGTAACTCTGTGGTCGATGCTGCAATAAGAATTATTGACACTCATGAACAATGATGCATTTAAGTCTGTTGCAATTAGCTGTTTCTTGCTCTGACACTGACCTTCTGGCATTAGAGCTCCCTGCACCTTCATTTATCCACCCATGAAATGAGGGTGCAGATACTGACCTCTCTTGTAAAACCAGTCTGATTTTTACTGCTGAAAAGCACCATGTACAAATTATGGAGAATATGTATTACCTAATAGCATGTGTAAAAAGAACACAAACTCTATTAATTTATCAACCCTCCTCAAGAGATACACCCTTGCGACATTCACTTCTGTCTGAACTTGACTCAAAATGGCCAGTTTACATGAGATCCCACTGACTGCTGGCCAGTTTATACTGGTAAAATGTTACTTGGTCTTCAAAGCATCTCTTATCCTCTGAATTAGGAATTGCCCCTGGGATGCTGTGGTGGTTTGACCTCGGCTGGATGTCAGGTGCCCACCAAGATGCTCTATCACTTACCCCCTCCTCTCAGCCAGACCAGGGGGAAGAAAATAAGATGAAACTCATGTGCTGAGACTAAAGCAGTTTAATGAAGAAGCAAAGCAATGCTGCGTGTGGATTAAAAGGAAAACAAAGATTTATTTTCTATTTCCCATCAGCGGGCAATGCCTGGCCCTTTCCGGGAAGCATGGCTCCAAATGCATAGAGGTTGCTCCAGAGGACAAGCTGATCCCCCCTCCCCTCTACCTAGCTTTAACAGTTCAGCTGATGTCATATGGTATGGAATATCCCTTTGGTCAGTTTGGGTCAGCTGTCCCAGTTGTGTCCCCTCCCAAGATCTTGTCCACCCTATCCCACTGCAGGGGGAATGTTGAAAAACAGCCTTGGTGCTGTGCAAGTCCTGCCCAGCAGCAGCCACAACACGGGGGTGTTACAGGCACCTTTCCAGCTCTCAATGCAAAGCACAACTCTGGGAGGGATGCTAGGGCAGCTCGGTCAGAACCAATAGAGATGTACATTCTGTCTTTGATGAGGGTGTAAGACATAAGGATGTTAACAGCAGAAGGGATGATGCTTTCTGGTTACAGCAATGGATTGGAAAAATGAGTATTCCTCTGTGGAAAGGGTTAATACAAAAGGGTCACTTGTTTGGCCCAGTTTAGTGGACCAAACAGTACTAGGACAAGGGAAGAAGGCCAGGTAGCAATGCCAGGACTTCCCTTGCACAGTGTCAGGAGCATCAGAAGCTGCTAGCACCATTCTATGCACATGAAAAGACCTGCAGGGGACCTGCTGATAGGACCACGCCAGCCATCTGGATGGCTATCCAGCCTGAGGCCACCTCTTCCTGGTGGCTAGCTAAATGGCAGCATCCCTTGGGTGTTTTGTGGCATCACCTGGAGTTACACTGTTTAGGTGAGATGCTCCCCCTCTCTCCTGTCTCTACCCTTGTAGCCTTTGCTTGTGTTTCACACAGCAGTGGTGGCAAAGTGCTTAGCAACTAAGTTTATAACATTCTTCATTAGGAATTTACATACAGAGAAAATTAAACCTGACTAGGAACCTAATCAGCTATTTTGTAATTTGATGAAATGGTGTGACCCACCAGGGGACTTAGTCCAAGGAGCTTTGTGTGCTAATGTGATGCTAAGCACAAGAAGGACTTTGGGGATACCAACTTCTCTCGGGTGTCTTGCCCACCATTGAAAGTGCATGGCTATAATTAACATCAATCATACTACAGAAATGGAAGACCCAAAGACACCAGGGGGACTGTAGTGCTCAGGATGAGAATCTGTGCTAGCCAACACTGTCACTGGGGAGTAATTAGGTCTTCTGCAATTCCAAGTAGGCTTCTCACATCTCCAGCTACCTTCTGGCACATCCTGCTTAAACACTGAGTGCTGGGTGACGAAGGACTCCAGTATAGATGGGCTAATACTGAGAAGAAAAAAAAGGGGAGCTGCCAGCACTTTGGCCAGCATTCTTGGAGCAAGAAGTAATGTCTCTTCCCTGGAACATTTTAACCAGTGTAAATATATCAATATTATCCCCATTTTAAGTAGGCTTCCTCATGATTCATGATGAATCAGAGGATGAAGCTGCCCTGCTCTGTGCTCAGGTATGGTGTGAAAGTGAACTAGAAAGTGATGTCAAGCCATAATAATACACTTTGTTTACAGATCTCATTTCATTTCCAACATTTCAAAGCCTTGCCTGTATTAATTAATTAAGATCTTGCAACAGCTCTTTGAGTTGGGCAAGGACTATTATATCAGTCAGTGAATGTGGAGACCCTGAAGGCTGGAGTGAGACTGCCTGCTTTAGGCACTCAATTTATTTGTTGCAACATCTGAAAAAAATAGTTGCTTGGCTCCAGCAGAATGATTCAGATCACTTAAGGTAGGTACTTACGCAAACTATAAAAGCAACGCAGACAGATGCCTCTGAAGTAGCACCCAAGCGATGTTCACACGTTGCTCCATCAACTGAACAGTGAGCTGTGGGTCCTTCATGGGATGATTTAGTGTGGTTACATGCAGCCACTCAGGCGTAGGCACTAGGAAATATTATTCTCACAAGTGTGGTTGGGTAAGTGCTTAATTCAAGGCTCAGCAGTGTGTGATCCTGCTTACGTGGGAATCAAAATGCAAATTCCCTTCTGAAGGGCAAGCACCTGTGTTGTGGGATAAGTGGGAGGAGGAAGCACAAGATATTAATAGTTTGAGTACTTATCCATAAAATAGAAAAATAGAGGTCTAGTCTGTCCAGCCTGAGTGGGTCTAACTGGCATTTCCACTTGCCTGAACCATGCCCGGCTACAGTAAGATGGGAGCAGAAACCCGTAAGTGTAAGATGCAGAAACTAAAGAGTTTAAGCTTAGTGGGAGAGAAGGTCTTTTGTTTGTCAATCAACTCGTTTAGAGCGCTATCAGATAAATGTCACAAAGCGACGCAGGCCAGGGAACACGTGTACCCTCATGACCCAGGCTTAGCTGGCACTTAGGAATGCTCATGTGCTTCCGCACTGACAAACTGACTTGTCCCTCTTCTGCATCCTGGTATCCAGGTTCTCCACAGTCTGCACTTGTTAGTTGGCTATTAGGGAACCATTTGTTCCTTCCAAGAGGAGAGCTGGGCACAGCCAAGATGACAGTGTGCTCCAGGCTCCGCTCCAGGAGCAGTGTGGACATGCACCATACAACTTTGGCACTTTGTCTGGTGTGATACTGCAAAGCCAGCCTGCAGACCCCAAAACCCGTTATCCATCCTGTCACTTTCCAGAGCACATAGGAAGCATCTGGCTGCAGAAAACCCCCTTTTTTGGTATCTGTATTAGTTAGGAAAAATACAAACAACCAGAAAGAGATCGGAATCAAGTGCTGTGGCGTACAGATCAGTTTGCCCACTCCAGATGCTCCCACCTCCCAGCTCTGTCAACGCAACCCAGTCTGCAACACATAGTTCAGAGGAATTGACTTTCTTTCTGGTTTGGTCTACAAAAGCAGTGCAAACATATCCCAAGTTTCTTTTGCTGAGGTGTTCCATGCTAGCTCGAGATCACCTAAAGTTGATGGGTTTGGTCAGGCTATGGCTTAATGAAGTGGGCCCTTTTCAACACCTCTGGAGATAACAGCATCTCCTCATTCACTTGTGAGTAATGATGGACTTCCAGGAGCTGCTGATCACTGAACATATGCAAAACCATATGTTTATGTGCTTAAGTTACTCTTGAGTGCAAAACACACTGTCCAGATTAATACAAACACTTGGTTTGTCTGGGATTTAGGATCTTCTTCAGATGAAACAGACTGAGCTGTTCCCTGGGACTTAAGACACATCCAGTTCATTCTCATGGGGAGTTAAGTTGACTCATGGATGGTCTAAATCACAATCACTGACTTCTTCAGACTGTGCAGCACCTCAGAAACAGAGCCGACAAAAAGACTTGGGAGTCTTGAACCTGAGCTTGAGCCTGATTTATTAACATTTTTACCTGCTAGAGTCTTCTTTGATCTCAGCAAGACTCTCTCCTGATGAGCAGTAAAGAAGGAGAATTTGGGTTAATGCACCCTGCTCTACCCGCTCTTTAACATAAGAGTGGCTCCTATTAGTGTTTTAGCAGTTTGTCTTTTTATGCAAGAACTTGCACAGCTGACTTGGCTAAAGTTTTAATGGGTATGCTTCTGGAGTGGGAGGAAATGTTAAGCACTGCTTATTGTTACTTATAATTACACACCCAAATGCCATAGCTCCATCCAGAGTTCCCAGGCATCTAGCTTCCCTACTACCTACCACAGCACACTATATCTCAAATAAGATCTTCCTTGCCGCCTCAAGTTATGTCATGATGCAGTGTAGGAGCCAAAGAAAGCTGGGTTTGCAAAATGCATGCACTGCTTCAGATTGCAGTGAATTCATTTAAGAGGAGATCAGGCAACAACCATTAATTTCAGTGCAATAGATTTCTCTGCTCTTCTTATTTACCGAGATGTTTGTCTCACTAGATCAAATCAATGAAATTACAACAGATCGCCCATCGTGCCGACAACAGCCAATATCTGCCTCGCATCTCAGAGAGGCATCCCTTTATCAAATGCCTTCAGTTTCTGACACATCTCCACTGTTCAGTCTGTTCTGCTGGAAATAGGAAAGTTAAAAGTTTTCCAATGTAGTTGGCTGAGCCAGAAGCTCTTCTTGGGCAGCCATGCACAGGCGCACGTATTGACTGCCCTGCTAGCCATAAATTTGCCCCCGCTGTGCCGACGGAGATGTGCTATTGTCCTTGGGTGCACTTCTGGAGGACATGTGTGAGGCGTACGCAGCTCCACCCTCAGCTGAGGTGGGAAACTTGTTCAAAGTGGTTTTGAGGTTTTGTTAAGAAGCAAAACAGGAAATCTGCATGAATCTGGAGTTTAACTATTTTTATTTTTTTTTTTAACTTTTAGCTTTCCCAGAGGTTGTTGTTTTTTGGTTTTATTTTGTTTTTGTTTTTGTTTTTTAATAGAAAATAAATAAATATCAGAATGACAAACATTCTGCAACTGAACACATTCCCAGTTCTGGGATAAGCCCAAGGTTTTACTGGTGCAGACCAGACTTCGGGCAGCACTGTGAACCTAGAGTAGTCCAGAAATTGTTTTTATTTTCTTTTTTAAGCAAACCAAGCAACTCAAAGTCTGCGTCAACTTACTTAAGTGCTCTTTATGCCAACTAATCATAGCTGGCACAGAAAACAATGCTGACTATTGCTCCCTAGCCTGCCTACACTGGAGGCGAGGAAGGCCAAAGACAGAGCTGAAACGAGCTCTGTGATGTCTGGAGAAATTCCATGTCCTTAGCCTGGCTGCTGGGGGAGCAGAGGAAGGACCACTGAGTTGCTCCTAAAACCCAGGGAAAAGGACAAGGAAGTGGGATGAGAAGCATCAGCACGAGCCTGCCTGCCCCAGCACCCTGACCCCATATGCAGTGCTGCCACCATTGCTGAGGGCATCTGGTGCCCTTGTCCCTTTTGCCACCAACCTTCCATCCTGGAAAGAAGCATAGGGGAAAGGGACCTGGGTGTCCTGGTGGAGAGCAGGACGACCATGAGCCAGCAATGTGCCCTTGTGGCCAGGAAGGCCAATGGCAGCCTGGGGTGTATCAGAAGAGGGGTGGCTAGGAGGTCGAGATTGGTTCTCCTCCCCCTCTACTCTGCCCTGCTGAGGCTGCATCTGGAGTGTTGTGTCCAGTTCTGGGCCCCTCAGTTCAAGAAGGACAGGGAACTGCTCAAAAGAGTCGACTGCAGAGCCACAAAGATGATTAAGTGATGAAGGGAGTGGAACATCTCCCTGATGAGGAAAGGCTGAGGGAGCTGGGTCTCTTTAGCTTGGAGGAGACTGAAGGGTGACCTCATTAATGTTTATAAATATGTAAAGGGTGCGTGTCAGGAGGATGGAGCCAGGCTCTGCTCAGTGATGTCCAGTGATATGACAAGGGGCAAATGGGTGCAAGCTGGAACAGAGGAGGTTCCATATGAACTTAACGAGAAACTTTTTCATGGTGAGGGTG
>JANHFX010021417.1:35660-50056 GCA_027560015.1 Chloroceryle amazona | reverse complement strand
TGAGGCTGACAGGCCTGCAGTTTTCTTCATTATCCTTCCGGCATTTCTTGTGGATGAGCGTCACATTGGCCAACCTCTAGTCATCTGGGACCTTGCTGGTTAGCCAGGACCAGTGATAAATGATGGAGAGTGGCTTAGGCAGCTCCTGTGCCAGCTCCCTCAGCACCCTAGGATGAATCCCATCTGGACCCATAGACTTGTTAGGATCTAAGTGACACAGCAGGTCCCTAACTACTTCCTTCTGGATTGCAGGAGAGACATACTGCTCCCCATCCCCACCTACCAACTCAGGAGGACAGTTACCTTGAGGACAGTCAGTCTTTTTGTTAAAAACTGAGGCAAAGAAGGCATTGAGCACCTTGGCCCTTTCCTTGTCTTCTGTTACTGTGTTCCCCTCTTCATCAGAATTGGCCAGACCAAGTTCCAGCCGAGCCTTTGCATCTCTAATTCTCTTTCTACATGACCTTGCAATGTCCTTAAACACTTTCTGGTTCACCTGCCCCTTCTTACAAAGCTGATCCACTTTTTTTTTTCTGAGTTCCTGTAAAAGCTCCCTGCTCAACCAGGTTGGTCTTCTACCCCAGCAGCTCTTTTTTTTAGTACGTAGGGACAGCCTGCTTCCATGCCTTCATGATTTCATCCTTAAAGCAAGCCCAGCCTTCTCAGGCTCCTTTGTTTTTGAGGGCTGCTTCCCAAGGAACTCCCCAAACCAGCATCCTGAGTAGACCAAAGTCAGAAGTCCAAGGCAGAGGTTTTACTGACGGCCCTCCCGACTTCACCGCATATTGAAAATTCTATCACATCATGGTCACTGTGCCCCAGACAACCTCCAACCACCACACCTTCCACCAGCCCTTCCCTGTTCATAAAGAGCAGGTCTAGTGGGGCCTGTAGCAGACTCCCACCAGGATATCAGCCTCACTGACCTTCCCCTTCATTCTTATCCATAGGCTTTCCACCTTGGTATGTCTAACATTGAATTCAAGACAGTCAAAGCACTCCTGAACATAAAACGCTACCCCCCCCCCTCTCTTTCCTTGTCTATTCCTTCTAAAGAGCCTGTAGCCATCCATTGCAGCACTTCAACCATGCGAATCATCCCACTGGGTTTCTATGATGGCAATTATATCATGGTTCCCCTGGTGCACAATGGCTTCTAACTCCTGTTTATTGCCCAGGATATGGGCATTGACGTACATGCACCCCATCTGAGGCACGGATACCACCTCAAACACTGGTATGTCCCCACAAGTCTTATCTTTAGCAGTCCCGGGTTAGAGCACATTGAAGAGCTGCCTCATTGGACTGTGAATGATGTTCAGTTTTAGCTTAACCAGAAAGTATGGGACAAGTATATGATTTGTCAATAAACTTCAAAAACTTGACAAAATTTCACAAGATTTAATGTCCTATGCCACCTGTGAAGACAGAATCAACAGAGTTGAATGAAACTGGTGTTCCAAGAGTTATGTGCTTATCATGACAGTTATTTTGTCATTCCCCTTAAAGGAAGCTGTTGTTACGTGGTATCCTGCTATATGCAGAAGTGATTCAAGATAGATTTTTCTATGAAATATTCCACTGTTTAATTTCTCCTTCTATGGGTTCAGGCTACCATTAGATTTCACTAATTTAGAGTGAAAAAGTGAGCCAAACATACCAGATTTTAATGCCCTATTCCTAGAGCAACAGGTCCTCACCAGTTCTAAAGAACATAAGTGAAACGCAGTTTGAAGAGAAACTGACAGCATGAGGGACATAACTGAATTTGAGCCTGCCTTAGGTTTGATTGCAATAACGAAAATGTGGCCACATGAGTTTCAACATGCTTCCTATTCAAATATGTAGGATGTTCATGAGATGATGTCTGCAGCATTGATTGTTACTGTATGGTCTTCTCAAGATCCAAAATGTTTCTGCAGAAAGGACCACAATTCAAAGACCAGGTCGGTGGAAAAGTAAGGGGTTTTGTAGGGGAATGTGTCTGCATGGATAAGGTGGAAATAGAAACGACTGAAGGAAGAATAGCTGAGGAACAAGCTTTCTGTGCAGCAAAATGTAACAGAACAGTGATTAGAAGATGAGGTGAAAAAGATAAGGAAATCATAGTAAGAGGAGGTGAATGAAGGAAGGCATATGATATACGAGGAATTGCTGTTCATGATTAGCTGTTAAAGGGCAGAAGTAAACCAGTGTGAGTTCCTTAGCTGTTTATTTTCGTATTTGATTTCTTAGGATAATATTGTTTTTCAAGATACATGTATTTCTATACAACTGCTGAAGTATTTATTCAGTTGACCTCTTGCCGCTTTGTTTTGGTTTATCTGAGTCATGGTTGCACTTCTGTAATATGTGTATTTTTTAGCTAGATCAGATATCCTTTTTAGGCTTTTATTTTTCTTTTGTCTTTTTCTTCCAATTCAGATACATCTAGCTGCTATGGTAGTGGGGCTTTTATATATAAGGGGCAAGATATTTACAAAGATTAATGGGAGCACTGTAAAGGGCATTGGATATTTCTGCAGAATGAGTATATCTAGCAGTAATTGGTGTTCATACACTGCTGAGGGAAATAGAATGATCTTGTTTGTACTTCCTAGCTTAAAATTTATCAAACCAGTAGAACATTTTGGGATACAGACATATATCTGTAGGTCCGAAGCTTGTGTTGATATGACGTGGATAAGACATTGTTGCTTTTAATCTTTGTGGTGTGCTTGAGAGCAACCATTTGAGTTAGGGACTAGTTTAACATGTTATTTACAGTATGTATTTTCCCAAGGTAGTGTAGGTTCTCCATTTGTATTGTTTAGCATTCCTTAAGATAAGTTTGGATGAAGTTTCACTTATAAGCTATTCTAGCTCCAGTGTCTAATTTCAGATTTGACAAAGTGTGATATGAAATGAAGGTGTTCAGATTTCACAAGTTTAGGAAACAGGAATTGAAACAGAAATTGATTTTGAAGTTGAGCAGGCAGGGTATCTTGATTCTGCAGTTTTATGGCATAGGGAATAGAGTAATTTTGGAAGGAGACTGGGAAGAGACAACAAGTAGTGACACGCTTTGGCTTGCAGGCCTTCATAGAGACACCCATAGATCATAGCTGAGAACTGTGTAAGAGATCTCAGGTCATGCAAAGGCTCCTGCTTCAACTGATGATTTTGATGAAACCTGCTTGTAAAACCAGACTGAATTATGTACATGCAGCATGTATGTTGGATGAGAAGCATATTGTTGAGTGTCCTGGCTAGGATTGTACGTGCATGTATTGTTTTAAGTGCTGCTAAAACAGGTGTTTGTAGTCTTTTGTCTTTTTCCATTTGAAATACAGCTGCATCAAAAGACAAGTTAAAATGAGACAATGGCTTCATACATTTTTTTTTAATTCTTAAAGACTAATTTAAACTGCAGAGACCTTGCTTCTAAGACATTTTTTCTTAAGTGTTCTACTATCTGTGATATATTTAACCTTGAACTCATTTCTTTTTGTAATTCTAGAGCAGAAAAAAGGATGTGAATGGTAACAACTAATGAGCAAGGAGTAGTACATTAAGAACCTAGAGAAATAGAAATCCCTCTGTTTATTGGTTACTTGGCCTGTTTTTCTTGAAAATGTTAGAAACAAAATGGGAATAAGTAGGGGACTTGTTAAAATAGACATCTCTTGTCTTGATATCAAGGTTCCCTATAATGTCTTATACCTACTCTTGCTCTAAAAATGTTCGTTTGTTTAGCAGACAAAATAAAATGAATCAGATATTAATTTATGAAATGTCTTGAATCTTAAGTCAAATTCTTTTAATACAAATTAAATTCAAAGACTGATTACAGAGTGCTAATTAGGTTCCTATAGGCAAGTGTAGTGGTTGTGCTGAGATGGGAGGTTAGAATTAGTGGCTAAAACTTGTTGTACCAGTAAATAGAGAAGATGAGAATCCAGGCTGACATTTGAAAATCGACTAGACAAAGATTGGTACTTAGAAATGGAGGTTATCAATTATTCTATTTTATGATGAGTGCCTTTTTTTTTGAAAAATAGACTTTAATATATTCTAATTTTGCTACAAAACAGGAATTTCAAATCAACCCTCCTAACTTTATTATTCACATTTATCTGAGTTAGTTTTTGATTTGAAATGATGAAGATGAAAAACTACTGATAGGGAAGGTTTCATTTATATGAATCTTATATTTGTAAGTGAAGCCAGTGGGAGTTGTAACTTGTTCAGAACAGCACCTCCATTGTCCGTGCAATATGGGAACTAATACCATGTCATAGAAGGCCTTGTGAGTTTCTGTGTTCTGAGGAGAGGTGGGGTAAGTAAGGTTGGTTTGTGGCTTGCAAGCCATTAGTCTCAAATGTAAGAATGACTGTTGTGCACTGTAAATGTGAAGGCTTTGAGGCAATCAAATTCCTCTCTGTGAGAGAAAGGGAGGATGAGTTGGCTAAATCACTGCTGGATGCGAAGAACTGCATTGTGGCAGCAGTGCATTTAAAGGAATTTTCTGTCTCTTTCAGTGTGTAAACTGCTTCCAGAAATCCTTCTTCCTGCTTCGTTAGGTATATTTTTTTGTGACTGCACAAAGATTCCTGATAGATGTTGTTATCCCTCTTCTTAGTCTTTACAGTTCACTGCTTTTGGAGTCCAGTCTGGATATGGTTAGGTGGGAATACAAACTGCCCATAAAGCATGCAGTATTATCACAGGCATGCCTGTGGATTTTTGTTACCTTAAATAAATAGTTTATCTCAATGATACTTAGGATTTCTCAGAATGTTTTCACTGCAGTATGTTTGCAAGTGTCTTTATTAAATGTTAATGACTTGGCTTTAGTGAAACTAGCTTGGTATTTGTGTTGCTTCCTGATAGGCCTGAGACAGCTATGAACCTGAAGCCCTTTGAGGCATTAATAAATTAATTCTCTGCTTTGCAGTATCTCCAGTGGTGTTTACATGCCTTGCCTTACTTTTTACTCATTCTTCTGAGCAAGAACATGACTCTGAAGCTGTACTGGTGCAGGCTTTCACAATGTTTATGCTGAGCTACCCTTGCTAATGCATCAGAAATAACAAGGTCGGCATCTGTGCAGGAAATAAAATATAGCATCTCTTCCTAATTCAGCACCGTCATACTGCTTCTTCAGAGCTCTCTAGCAGCTTGTGGTACATCTGGCTGTTAATACTGCCTTATGCTCAACAATGTTGAAGTAAAACTAGCCCAACCCTGTATTAGAGTAGATCTGAAAGTTGTGTTGTTTTTTGTTTGGGGTTTCATTGTTTTGGTTTTTTTTTTTTTTTCAATTACATAGTTTCACTCACTTTTCATACTTTACTTGTTGGAAAGACTTCTTGTCAGTGGCCACATTTTACTCACAAATCTGAATCTAGCAAATATCACTGTCCTCTCTTATAATTTGCCTCAAAATATTCTACCAGAAAGTAGGAATTACCTTTTTCAGTTAATACTGTAATCTTCTTGCTGCAGACAGAAAGTGCCTGGGCTGAAGAATATTTAGAAAAGAAGAAAAGCTCACACAAACGTTCAGCATCATGGGGCAGCAATGATCAACTCAAGGAGGTCAGAAATGCTATTATTTGAGATACCTTTGGATTAAATTTTTACTGGTATGCACTCTTACTTGAGTTGTTTTCGGTAGGCATGAATATTGTACTGCTTTATTTTATTCTACAGAATGTGTGCTTGGTAAAAAAAAAAAAATCAGATATAACTGTTGATTTGGTATTGATTTCATAATCAATAATGAAGGACTATTGAAATTTTTAATATGAAAGTGTGAGAAAGAAAGTGTCAAATGCAGGTGACATCACCTATCAAAGGAGGAAATACAGTAGTGATCAAACTACTTTCAAACTTTGTGTATTTCAAGTTTTTTCATTAAACCTCCAGAGATATCTTGTAGGCTTCAGCTGAACTGATAGCTAACACGTTAGGATTTCAAGAGCTTTAGTATAATTTAATGCTGGCAATAATTAGGAACCTTGTGGTAGTAAAGAATTTTAACTAAGTGATGAATAAATAAGATGAATTGATGAAGCTATGTGTGTACCTGAATATATCTGGTGAAATCTAATGTGAATTTTTCCTTTATTAGATTGCAAAACTGCGTCAACAATTACAGAGAAGCAAACACAGCAGTAGGCATCATCGTGATAAAGAAAGGCAGTCTCCATTTCATGGTAACCATGCAGCCATTAACCACAGTCAGGTAGGGCTGTATGTTTTTGGACACACTGGCTAGGTTATACTAATTTTAACTCCTTTCAAGGTTGTGATTTGTCTTAAAAGTAACCATGTACTGCTAAATATGTTTATTGTCTTTTTTGTTACTTGGCTGGATAGGCTCTGAACTCCTGCTTTAAAAGAATTTCAGATAGTTAGATCCTTTCTTAAAGCAAGACTCTTCAAGAGATTATCTTTTTCATTATGCATTTCTGTAACAATTCTGAATTTGCATATAGAATACGACATGGAGCAAACTGGTGGTAACATGATACACTTAAAACTATAGTTTGGTCTCAGTTATAGCACTTGCCTAATCCTATGATGAGCTAATTTATAGATGTTACCTGACCAATGGGATTTTTATGTACTCGATTATAAGTGTTTATCCTCTTGATGGCTTCATGCAGCCTTTGTAAGAGTGTTGGTGTTTTGGTTTGTTTTTTTTCTTGACATTTATAATGCCTTAAGAATCCAAAAATTGTGATGTTTAGGCCACCACATGTTCTATGAGCAGTTTTAGTATTATCTCAAGACTGTTAATGAGGTCAGGTTCACAGACAGATAATATTTTTAGCTCAATTGATAGCAGGTGGAAAGAAATTGCAGTTTTTTAAACACAGATCCTTTTTCAAGTCTGTTTTGCTTGAGTAACTTCAAGAAAACAAATAGGAAAGCTTGGACACATTGCAGGGTGGGGAAGGCAGGTCAAGACACTCGATGAAAGATATTTTATCCAAATTTGTAGAACTTATTTGAAGATTTGTTCTGTATTCATAGTCAACCGAGGTGTATTAAGCAAAAAAAGAAAAATACAGTTTGAAACTTGCAGTGTAGGCCCTTCAGTACACCAGAGAATTACAAGCAGGTTTGGCTAAGTATTCTACAAACCTGTATGTTTCTGAGTGCTGATATTGTTACTTCAACGTAGATAATCTTAGTGGGTTTTAATTTTGAAAATGAACAGTGATGCTACTATGAAAAATACACAGAAATGATGTATATGCTTTTGGGTTTGCATCGTAATTACTTTTACTATTATGCTCATGAGATTTTGCTTCTTGTATGGAGGTCTTTTTCATTCTGCCAAATTTTAGAGTTGCACAACAGATAATTAGTTTTTGGCTTGTGAGGCACACTATAAAATATAAACTGAGGCAAAGCATCTTTTCCAGCATTGTGTTACAAGACAAACCATTGTTTTTCTTGGTAAATTTTGTGCCAGCTCTGTCAAGCTGCTCGTGAAGGGGGGAAGTTACAGGAGGCTTTGAAAAGAGTTAAGTGAAGGGTTCACATTAATGGCATTTAGAGGCTTCTTTCCAAATCAGAGTGAAATCTGTAACTGTAGGCATCAAGGGCAAAGTTTCTAGGCTTTCTTATTCCTTTCTAGGGAACCACTAAACTAGAATTTCTGGCAGCAGCGCAGTTCCATCAGGATTTGTTGGAAGGACTGTGTGGAAACAGTTGCAGTTAGTGATTAGAATAGTTAGAATTTTTTTTACAGTCCTAACTTGAAGGAATCTTACAGTTGCTGATTTTAGAGGGTTGTAGTAAGATTTCTGAGCAAAACGAGTTGGATTCTTGACATGGCCAAGAAAATGTGTTGGGAGATTGCCTCAGTAGTCCCTTCCCAGAGACAAGGTAAACTCTATTTAACATTTTGAAAGGGCTTACTCTTCTAGTTGAAGTGAAAATAAGCAATTCCACTGGATTTATGTCCTCTTTTTTTGCCTACTAATAAAAATTTAAGCTTTGGTAAAATGCACGAACTGTGGCAAAATTTTTGCAGTGGCTCTTACTACCGAAGCTTCCAACTGATTAAGTTGTACTTCTTTCTTTGATGACTTTTCTTTGAAGAAAGAAATCCATGCAATCACTGTGGAATAAGCTTGTTAGCAATTCCCGTCCCTCTATTCAGATTTAAGCATCCACTCATATTGAGACCAACTTCATGCAGCTTGCAGTGATTTTCTTTTGTTTGTTTTAATGTGTCACTCTTTCCAGCGTACATACGTAGAACATTTAATTTTTAGAGTGCAATAAACTTGATGCATTCAACCTTTACATGTTCTTTTAATATCTGAAAGCACCAAAAATCCTTGGATTCCAATTAAAGTTATGTTGCTTGTTGAAAAATTGGAAGAGCTTAGAGCATTTTGTGGGTTAACAAGTCATATTCAGTCATGTACAGAATATTTTCTCTTGGAAGTGAAACATGCTATACTGAACCAAAATGAACTCTGTTGGAGCACCTCCTGCTTTTCTATTTTGAACTCTTCAAATAGTAGTATGATTCTGAGCATTTCTCTGGTAAGCAGTCATATTTAAAAGATGGAGAATTCCCACATTTGCTGGAATCTCAGACAAGCATACTTGTGTTCAGCTTTCTAATCTGTAACCAGTTCAGTTTGTCCTAAGAATGTGTATATTTAATAACTGAGCGCATAAACAATCCTTACTAGTATGTGAACGTGTGCTGATAAACCTGTATTATGACTGGATATTGTCCTGTATTAGTTTACTGGATTGTTGTTCCAAGACCTAGTTTCCGTTTTCTCTTTTTCATTTACGAGCAAGACTTAGAAAGTCTAAGTTAGGCCATTATATCAACAGAAACTAAACAGTCACAAGCATTTCCTGAACAGAAGCTTTTGTAGTCCTGTACAAGTCTCTCTTTATAGCTATCCTAATGTTACAGTAAAGCAAAAGCAATATAGCTTGTATTTTGCCACCCTTGAAATTTTTTACTATGAGAATATCTGCGTTATGATCTGCACTTGGAATTCTCTTGTTTGCCCTAATATTTCTAAGGTAGTTTTCCCGAGGGACAAACTTTGCACAGTTTTTGAGAATTTGCATATAAAGTTGCAATGCTTTGGTGTCTGTCTGTGCACAGTCTTGCTACTTAGAGGGAAAATAAACCAAACCAACCAACCAAAAAAAACCAAACCCAACAACAACCAAAAAAAACCCCCAAAACAAACCAAATCGAACACACACACGCAAAAACCCAAACTGACAAAAAAAATCCAACCAAACCCATGAACAAACTGTTCTGAAGACCAAGTGAGAATGCTACCTTCCTTCAGTCAGTAGAGGAGATGTTCTCAATCACAGCATATAAGGCAATAGAATCTAGGAATTTTACACAGGAATTCTACCGTGATTTTAAATGTCATGCTTTTTGTGGAGTTGAACTAAATGTTTGCAGAAAGCATTCTGTTATCCCTAGCAGTACCCTGTAGGAGCACCAAGAGTCTGTGTTGAAGTTAAGGGCAGAATCCTCTAATGTTCTGGTAGTGTTATATTTTTAACAGGGAGGAGGATACTAACGGAGAGGGTGGGAAATCTCAGGAAGTTGTGCAGTACCAAAAGGGACTTTGGAAAACATCTATAAAATGCTTACCGGAGAAAAGCGTTTTCATGCATACCTTAAAACATTGGGTTTTTGAAATAATCTCTTCATTCTGAAACTGCTATGTGTTAACATTTCGGGTTAGGATTTCATTCTTCTTGTGGAAGTCTTCCTAAATTATTTTGTCAGCCTTTTATTCTGGCTTATTATGCTGGTCTTCATTTCTAGCATAGTGCAGTCTTGCATTTGTGGAATAATTTTCCTTCTGCACGTGTCAAGTTACTGTAGATGACAGCAGACTTCCATCAAAATACAATTTTAATAACATTACAGATGGCAAATCCAACAGTGAACAAAGTGAAATTGTGGGACAGCTCACTTCAGAAGAAATGTGAATATATTTTTAAGGCTACAGAATTACTTGCACTTAAATGTTTACTGTTAAATCTTCACTTGTAAAGCAGTGTCAGCTTGGAGGCAGACCATATCAAGGGAAGTTTTGAAAACTTTTCTTGCTAGAAATTAGATTCGAAACAAAATTCAGAATGTCTCTGTCTTCATTTAAGGCATTTAAGCGCTGTAGTTTCATATAAGTCCTTGATATTGAGGCGTAGATGTGTTCTGTTTAAAGGTTCGGTTTGGAGTAGAAGTAGTAACTGTGTTTTGTGAGTAAATCTACATTACTTTCTTGCTATCTCTGGTTCTTCAGGCTCCCATCCCAAAGAGTGCTCTTGTTCCTGTAATACCTATTACCAAATCAACAGGATCACGATTCCGAAACAGTGTAGAAGGACTGAATCAGGAGATTGAAATAATAATTAAGGAGACGGGAGACAAAGAGGAACAGCTTGTTGTATGTATCTGCCACCATGATTGCTTTCTATCATTATTTTGGTTTTCCTTTTAAGTCATAAGCTTTATTTTCCACATTTTTTTAATTGCATTTGTCTGGAATTGTTTGCTTTCTTTAATAAAGGTAGTTGAAAAATCTCTTGGAAAGGAAAATTAAGGAAAGACGTAAAACTTGGATCAGGGCCTTCTCTACTGTGATACAATTAGTTTTCCAATAAAATAAGAAATCTCAGTAAAACAGGGGAAAGGACAAAACGTCTGTTTTGAGAGATTTTTCTGGTAACTTTTTCTTCTCTTGCCCATGGTTTTTGAACCTGACTTATTTTCAGTTGCAGTCTTGGGTAACTAATAAAACTTTCTCCTTGAAACAGTTCTATGAAACCTGAAAAACCCCTCAGCATTACTGGATTTAAAGAAATTGCTAACCAGATGAGAGCAGCCATCTGATACCTTTTGTCTTTAACAGCCTCAAGATATTCCAGATGGGCACCGTGCACCACCGCCGTTGATTCAGCGTAGTAGCAGTACTCGCAGCATTGATACCCAGACACCTGGTGGAGCAGACAGGGGTAGTAACAACAGCAGCCGCTCTCAGTCAGTATCTCCAACCTCATTTCTTACCATCTCTAACGAAGGCAGTGAAGAAAGTCCATGTTCTACAGATGATCTTCTTGCTGAATCCAGAGATAAAGGTACTGTATAACTTCAAAAGTTCAATAATGCTAAACTTGTAACAGTTAGTTACGTGCACGAACACAAAAAAAGAGGAGGCTTGTTTCCCACATCCATGGGGAAATGGTAGAATGTGGTGGTTTTTTTTTTTCTTTAAGGGATCTGTTTTTTTCCAAGTTGCTCCAATTACTGTGCGTTCACAAATATCTAGTGCTCTGTAATTGAAGCTGGATAGATGTGACTGAGGAATGTGCTTTCCAAACAAGTTTTTGTTTTTAAATAATAGATCCATCAAGTGTTTTAGGCAAGTTGAAGAAGCGAGAGTGCACAGCAACAGGTGAAACAGCAGTGTAAGCTAGTCTTCCTGCTTGTGTCAGGTATTTTTATGATCTCAGACAAAATGGACAACCTTGCAGCATTTCATACACGTGCCCATTAAAGCTTAAATGTTTAGGGTTTTTAATTCTTTTATTTTTTTTTTTTTTACCAGAAATCTTCTGAGATGTACTAGGAGAGTTTTATATTTCAATATAAATCTGTTCTGGTTTTTAAGGAATATATCTTCTGTCCATTTCTTTTGACTAGATGTTGCCAGCACAGGACCATAGATTCAGGTTTGCGGTTTCAAACTGAAAGTGTCCAGGAATGAACAGGTTGTATAGGAGCCTGGAAATGATATGAGGAGAAATAGAAAGGAGGAAAGGGACCGACATAAAGCATATTTGTGAATGAAAATGTTCCTTAATTTTGTAACACTGGTAATGAAATGGATTTCAATTTGTGAGGCATTTAAAGATAGTTACTGGCTTTTTTTGATAGTGTGACATATTTAAGTAATGAGATACTCTGTTCCTGCAGAGAATGGGAATAATTCTCCCTTGCCAAAATATGCTACCTCACCAAAACCCAACAACAGCTATATGTTCAAGCGTGAACCTCCAGAGGGCTGTGAGAAGGTGAAAGTCTTTGAAGAAAGCTTGTAAGTTCATCTTTACTACATGAGAAATAACATTCAAGGTTTGGAGTTACCCATTGGTTTATTGATTTTTGTGTCAGATCGAAATTATTCGTCCAGCTGCTAAAACCATGCTAACAGCCTGATCTCGCTTGTTTTCTGTGACTGGACACTGGTATATGTGTATGTATTTTATTGCTGGGATTTTGTGTTAAAATAAAACCTTGAGAGACTTTTCTTACAACCAGTGTAACTTGAGAGAACTGTCTCTTACCTGGCAGTTAGTGGGGGAGGGACACAAACAATGGGGTGCAGAGGGATGTAATAAGCTGTAATGAAGGTATGTCAACTAATAACATGTGAGAGCTTGACGGGCACATTCAGTAATCTAGACTTGAAAGGCCATACTCTTTTCAGCTACATCTATGCAGTTGTGAAACTATTAGTAATTGAGTGAATTTGACCCTGAATATTTGGTTATTCTGAAAAAGCCAACTTTTGTCACTTGGGAATATTCTGGAGGGTTTATGTTTTATTACTATTTTCAGTAGGGTGTTTATATCCTTATGTGACTTGGAAGCAACAGTCTTGACCTATAGTTAGAAATTTCTTCTCGTCACACAAGGAGTATAATTCCCATCGCTTTACCTCACTCTGCAAGTAGAGTTAGACTAGTTTAGTGGATTTTCATTGCAGGGCTGGAGTTAGACCTAGAAGGCATTTTTGTGCTATCCACAATTTCCCTTCCAGCTTGTCTTTTGTTAAGCATGTTTCTGAATTGATTGATTTATATTCTGAGGTGGCAAAACTGCAAGTTAGGATGTAAATGTGTGTTCCACACTTCCTTCCCACATTCCAGGTCATGAATGCCACTTCAGAACAATACATTGTACTACTCTCTGCATTGAGTTTTTAGGTAAGAAGGGTTATCTTTTACAGAGATTCAGGCCAAACTCAGGTGAATGTCTGGACTTTTGCCTCCTTTGCACAAAGGGATCCCCCTGTGATCATGAACACCTTTAAGATATGCAATATTATGCACACTTCTATGCTTTCTTTCACAAGCCTTGCTGTATAAAGAGTGTCTTTGTGTGAGGCAGAACTTGGTGGGTTATGAAAGTTTCTGGAGAACATTATCAAGAATACTTTTTCATATACTGTTTATCCCAGTTCATGGACAGAGTTCGTGATCTTCAGCATGAAGTTAGTGCCTTCCTTGGATCTGGAAGGAGCCTGCCCTAGGAACATGTTGCTTATCTCATAGCATATGTAAGCGAGCAGTGTCACCATCTTGCCATTTGCCATATGGTACGAGTGTAATTAAAGCATTCTTGAGTAGCTGAAGTACTTCAGATGTGAACCTCAACTTGTCTTCTGGTGATGTGTTCAGCAATACATACCTGCCATTGACAGAATTTGATTGTTTAATGTAAATTTTAAAACTATTGTATTTTATTTCTAGGCCAAAGCCATTGCATGAAATTCCAGCCTTCTACTGCCCTGACAAGAACAAAGTGAATTTCATTCCTAAAAGTGGCTCTGCATTCTGTCTTGTTAGCATCCTCAAGCCGCTTCTTCCCACACAGGATCTCACACTTAAGGGCACTACACACAGCCTGACTGTCTCCACTGGCATGACAACCAGTTTGTTACAGCCCATTTCTATGGCCGCCTTGTCCACAAACACAGATCAAGACAGGATTTCTCGTGGAACAAGTACAGTAATACCACAGACCTCTATACTCCAGCAATCAGGACATATTGAGGAAGCTGAAGGATAGGTTTAGTTTGTCTTGACATTTTTCTGGGCAACTGCTGGGAAAAAATTGGAACCGGGTGACTGGACTTTTCTGATCACACTATTTGCATTGTTTTAACAACTTAGGGCACTGTCATAATTGAATTGTTTGTATAATTGACAGTTTGGTAGCACATTTTGAAGTTCAGGAGGATGCAGCAGCTGATACTCTGTTGCACTTTCTGCTTATGAAGACTCCAGTTCTGTTTCTTTCCTGCTTTTTCAAACACTGGTGAAAACAAAGACTGTGGTAATCCTTTGCCGTCTAAAGGACCAGATGTTGTGATGCTGTGTATCCCTCAACCTTTTTTTCCCCATTAAAACAAAAATCTTGAAACCAACCAACTGATCCCATTTACTATTATAGTCTGCAGAGGGAGGGGCAATCAGATGGTTTTGCAAGATGTCTTTTGTATGAAAATATGTATTTTGTAACAAAAATTTGCCTTTTCTGGTGTGTAGCAGATGGTGTTTAGAGGACATTTTCTTGGTGATTATTTCCGCCCCCCGCCCCCCCCCCC